>APFE031389875.1:50193-103335 GCA_000404065.3 Pinus taeda | reverse complement strand
CACCTAATCCTCAATGGGTTAGTGTGGAAGCCGAATGGACAAAGCAGTCCAAGGGACCTTGGGATGTGAAACCCAAGAGTCACACATTGTACTATAAATGTATATCAAGTGTTAATAAAAATGGTACTGCATGATTTATCTTTTACATCTCTCTTGTTGTCCATGTGTGTTTAACAGATGAATCATTAGGGGGTTTACCCATTCCTCTGGCAGCTTGGGATATAACAACAACAAGTAGAGGGGAAGCAACAAATGCATTCAATTCTATTAGCAACAATTTATGTTGATGTTTAAGCTTACTTAGCTCATGAAGAGAGATGATGGCTCTGGTCTTCTTCATGTCCTCCACTAGGTTATATACCATGGTATCTATAACTGTGAAGGTTTTGGATGATGATGGAGTTAGTTGAGTTGTTTTGGGAAAAAAAAATTTACTCGCCACATTTTCCTGTGCAGCAGGGGTTGAGGTCCTTTCCTTTTGACTTGATTGTGTTAAATTAGTAGGGCGTTTACTCCTAGTGCTAATAGGTAGAGCTTTTTTCTCTTCTTCATTATTGGAAACAGGGAAGATGAAATCCCACATTCCATGTACTTCAACCAATTATTCATCTTTACTCTCTTCATCATGCATTTCATTTTCTTCTCCTTCATCTTCTAAGTTAGATTCAACATTCGATATTGTATTTGGTGGATGAGGATTAGTATTCTAATTCCTTTTGAAGGATCTGAAAGATTTCTTAGAAGAGGATTTAACTACTTGTTTTTTAATCCCTACCATTTCATTTAACGTGATTTTTAGGACTTTTTGTAGACTTTTGAGATCAAAAGGATATTTAGGGGCTTTTTTCTTTAGTTCATTTTTAAATGTAACCTTTTTCATTTTTCTATCTTCCCAAGTTGTTTTCTTCTCTAATGCACCTATTCTCTTTTCTATAGACATGGGTTCTTGCATGTTTTAAACCAAAGTGGCTTTATTAGCTCTATCTGCAAAAATTGCTACGTTGGACGGAAGAGAAGAAATATACCACTTGATTTCGACATCAATACCAGGGCTTGAGGTAGTTGGGATTATTTTTTTAGCAGTTTATTGAATCTAGAATTGGAGTCTTTGATCTTTTCACCTGATTTAGCTTTAAATTAGAAATATCATTGATAAGAGATGAAATTATACGATCATCACCAAATTTGGCTAGAAATTGCTCTTCAAACATGTCCCAATTAATGATAGATCCTAGTGGTAATGAGAAATGCCATGAACTTGTTGATCCTTGGAGAGTGTAGGGAAATAATTTTCCTACACAATCTTATTCAACTACTAAATTAAGATTGATATTTAGCATGTAATTATGGATATTTCCTCAGCGAGCAATCCATCATCAAGATTGAATTTTGGTAGCCATCTTTGAGGATGCTTAGGCAGATCATGAAAGGGTGCTGCCATTTGGACAACCCCAACATGGGCCCATGGTTTGGCTAGTTGTTGTCTCGTCATTATTGGAGTTTGAGTGGAATACGAGGGAGGTTGTTTTCTTGATCTAGATGAACTAGCAATAGTTCCTTGATAAAAAGGGATATTAAGAGGAACAAACAGAAGGAATGAAGGTGTTTGCGGAGGGGAATTTGATAAAACCTTGCTAGTTGATGTCCATGACTCAAATTTCATAGTTTTCTTTTGGAGAGTAGGAAGAGGAAATTCAAATGGAGGAACCCCAATCTTCTCACATTGAGAACGAGTTAGAATCTGAGTGGGTTGTAAAACTGATGTGGTACTTCCTTCACATGCTTTAGATGGGACATGATTTTCTACTGAAATAGAGATTTCCTATAATTTCTTTATTAAAGTCTAAATCTCAGGTCATTTAGGATTATAATCTAAAGAAGGTACTTTAGGAATAGTACTAGGAGATTTTGGAGTGACTGCTCAACTTTTGATCTAGAAATAGGAGTTTTAGATGAGGATTTGGAAGTTGGAGGTGATATTGAGGGTGAGTGACTCTTAGAATGGCTTGTTAAGTTAGACTGAGTTCTCTTTTCCATTCATAGTATTCCCCTCCTTCTAGCACCAAAATATTAAAGTATTGAAAATTGATGCAACAACATGGTGGAAAACCACCCGGTCAGGGACTTGAATACCGTCCCTTTTCCATTTGGATTAGTGGCTCCGACTAGATATAATGGGACCAATTTCCCAATCAAAATGTGATAGGATGGATGGGGTGTTTGATTGATAAAAATATGTGAGAGATGGGGTGGTTTTCAAAATTAAAGAGCACACACACACACACAAAACAACTTAACCAAACACAGCACAACACACACAATACACACACACATTATATAGATATAATATATATATTCTATATATATTACCCAAGAACTTTTACTTATATTTTTTCAATCTAAAATGATGATCTTTAGTACTTGATAATGAAGATTAAATATATACTAATAGGAATGAGAAACCTTTGAAGTAATTATTTTGATTAAATAGTTAATCAAAATAATTTATAAAGCATATATCGTATCAAATATCCTTTGACCAAATGCTCATCAATGTATTAAAAATAACAGACCTAGTATGTTCAAAAGTGAATGGATACAACACTATATGGAAGAAGATACATATGATAAACATTATATAGAAATCGTTGTTAATTCATGAATAAATAAATACACAAAGATAAAAGTACCCTATGCGTATCAGTCCACTCATAAAATAAGTAGCTCCAGTCTAGTCTATCCTATTAAGATGGTTTGCAAAAGTAGAAAAGTGAAAGATTCTGTAACCCTTCTCCAACAAAAGTTTAGGACTCTAACAAGAGAAACTTTAAAGTGCAAAAGTGCAAGCTAGTAAAAAGTTTCTTTATAAAATTTCAGACCCTTTTGTAAAAGACATAAAAGGGTTTTTATAATAAAATATTCGTACAAAAATAGGTAATGCATGAAGTTTTGAGGAGGCTTGAAAACCCCTCCTAGAAATATGTGACAAAATTACGTAAAAGGTAAATTATGGAAATGACGAGTTCTAGCATGCAGTGGTGTCTACTCTTTCATGTGTTGTTTGAGATGATATATATCTAACATCAAATTGAGTTTAGGAGGTTGTTTCATCCTTGTACACATTTGTCTAGTATACACTGCATCTAAGAGGGAAGGCAACATCTGCATGGCTGAGTCAGAAAGACAACGTAGCACTAGCCACTGACTGTGTGGTTTTACCAGATACCTCCAATACACTTCCCAGTCTAGTTTTGTAAGTCGTTTGATTACTTTTTCTTTTGTTGTAGAAGCTTCCTTCCATTTTTTTCTAAGTCTACGATATTGGGAATACCCTTAAGTGGGCATTCTTGTATCAGGTTGGCATTATGAAAATTTTCATTGATAGTCTCAATGATCTTGCTTGCAACATTGGTTGCTCTTCCGATTTCCCTTTCTTCCTATTTATGTTGTATACCTATTCAGTGAAAAGGATATCTTTATGAGTCTCTTCTATCTTGGGTAGATCTACTATCCTTCCTTCTTAGGTATCCTTCCATGTAATGTATCCTCATATTTTCTCATAAATCTTATTGAAAGTGACCCTCATATTGGATACTCAATTCCTAAGTGAATAACTTTCCTTTCACATTGGATTGATGACTCATATCCTTTGACAAAAAGTTTCCTATTGCATAGATAACAAAGAATTCAGTTCAAGTGCTTCTTTGACAAAATCCTTGAATTTAGGACTTTCTGTCAATTCTTCTACAAAAAATCACAATTGTTGTATTTGAGAATCTTTTCCACTTGTCTCTATTTGATATTAGAGCTTTAACTGATCAAAGTTCTGTTGTAGTTGTTCCATTTGTTCCTTCATATGATGGTATATATTTTGATTTTCTTCAGCCAATTATTCTTCCAACTACTATATTCTCTCATCTTTGTCCTTTATCAATTGTTTAACCTCTAATGCCTTATCAATAGTAGTGGATGCATAAGCACCTACAAATTGTGATAGTTTGGTCAACTTATCTAAAGGATCCATAGGAGTATCCTTCCGAACAACATCCATTGGCTCATTGTCATGACTTATCCTCGAGGACTGATCTATTTTCCTTTTCTTCCTCTGTCTCTTTACTAAAGCCTAATGTTTTGGACTATAAAAGACATCAAGAGGAGGAACCCTCTCTATTCTGAGAAAAAAATTGGTTGAGGGGAAGGTCAGAATGATTTCAATTTCTTCTTTGCAAACAATATTTTTAGTAGCTCTGTCAGTAAGCGAGCTCTGTCTAGTATTATTGGCTATGTTGAATATGTTTTGCATTTCAACATTCCCCTTCTCTTGCTGTCCTTTGAGTTGTTGGTTAAATAGTTTCCATGCCTCATCTAGTTGGGTTTTTAAGGGGTTTTCCTCTGTGTGTTTTTTAGTGGAAATATCTTCCACTTCTTTCTCTTGCCAGGCCTGTTTAGATTCCTTTTCAGTGTCCTGTACAACACCCTTCTCAGGGGTTCTTTTCGATATTTTCTGTGAGTTATGCTCTGAGTCGCGCTTTGAATTCTGGCCCGACATCTCCTCTGATATATGTTCAGGGCCCTGTTTTGATTTTTCTTTTTGATTTATGCTTAGAATTGTGTTCTAAGAATTTCTCTTAATCATGCTCCTAATCGTGATCTGATCCCTTTCCCAAACTCTCGCTTGAAATGTTTTCTATTTCAGTATTTGGCTTAGGTATTTCTAGTAGGTCCAAAGGGACCTTCACTAACCTCTTCTTCCTGTATTGGTGGAAACATGCCAAATTTGATGGATTGAGTCTCAAAATATCTAGATGTTGGACCTGTGAGAAGATCTTGACTAACTCAAATAAATCATCAAAATTATCCTCTTCATGGATGAAATTCCTTATTTTAACTGATGTAGTGAAGTTTTGTGCAACTTTATTGGGGTCATACTACTTGCCGAGAACTGTAGCAAAATTCAAACATAAGATGTGGTCAATTTGAAGCACAGCATGATTGAAATCATGCAATTCATAAACACCACATTAGAGGGGAAAAGAAGGCCAAAGAGAATTTTTGTATTCTTACAAGGTTTTGGTTATCCCATCCCCTACAGTTTGGTAAGCACTTTCCCTAGAAAGAAGTGTATCAGCTACATACCAAGGAAGGACATGAGGGGGTGATATTCTTCCGAAAACCTTGATATAGGTAAACTACTCTTCCCCAAACCGCCTAGCTATTGGAAAAATATTGATGTTGGCCTCACTAGATAATCTCGAGGCCTTCTTATGAAAAATCTCTTGGTGGATTGGTAACATAACTCCCTAATAGATTTTGTAGAAATGGGCTTGGTAATTAGGCTCCAACATAATTTTATGATATATATGAATGGGGGTAGGGTCCTGAATATGCCATTTCCACCTCATAGCTTGAAAATTGGTGGGACTATCTTAGAGGTGACAAATCCATTTTCTCTATATTCCTGAATTTGCATAGCTAGGTTGTTAGATAAAATCGTACCCAAATCCACTACAAATGAGTTCACGGTTGTATTTATTAAGGGAACCCTTTCAACAAAAAACTTGGTGGTATCGACATGCCCAAATATTCTACACATCATAGCTATGGCACAAGAGTAGGGAGAAACAAGAGATGATATAGGATACATACCCATTTTCTCTTGTTTGAACTTGTTGGAACTAGACTTCCATTGCCAAATTTGTTCTAATTGATCCTCGTTCTCCTTTGTAAAATTATCAAAGAAAGATTTATCATATACCTTAAGTGGGTCTAGTATATGATACATTCTTTTCAGATCCTTTGCCATGAAGGAACCAACATCTTCTTCTCTTGAAGTTAGGAACGCACAGTCTGCAATGTTAGTGTTGTCTATAATCCATTTGACCATGTCACTATATGGTAAAATGTTTGGTGTGGTAGCAATTCGGTGTAATAAATAACTTGCAGCTTCAAAGTAAGAAGCCTCTAAAGAAGTGGTATCATCTCCTGCTATTTTGGTTTGAATTATTTTTGGACCCTCGTTTTCCAGCAAATTGTACATAGCTTGCCATGAGGAGGTCTTGCTATTAATGGTGCATTTGGTGTTTGAAAATTATGGCAGCATTTCATTGACATTAGACGTAGAGGATTGAGAAGCCTCACCAAACTTCTTTCCCTTCTTAGCTTTAGTCATTTTTCTACACAATTTACTTTCCAGAGAAATCCTACAATACAGGGAATATAAAGCTAATGAAGAGAAAATATGAGTTAAACATAAACACATGCGAACACATAAAGCTTTTGAAATGACTGAAAGAGTGGTTTGAATGCAAGTCAATCTAAATAGGGACCAATTTTTCTTTGGGCCCTATGGTGAGCACCAGTATTGCAGCAATAATGCTGCAACTCCTAGGGCTTCCTACTTTACTTTTATCAACCCGGTAGTTCGTAACAAAATTGGAAGCGACAATGTTGTATGCGCAAGTACTAGCTCTTACTGCAGGCTGTCACTTGGTCAGCTCGTGTAAGATCACTAAGAGCTGAAGCCAACTTCTATGAATTCTCAAAAGAATCCTTTAGCTGTGATGAAAGAAAGCTAACTCTATAGAGGCTATCCTATTTGCAGAAAGAGAAGGAAAACTGAAATGTAACACAAACCCTAGCAAACCTTAATTTACCTATTAACCCTACCTTTTCAAGAAAAGAGATGAAAACTGATGAAATGAGTGCCATTGAGTACTGAAAAGGTAAATTGCATTTATTCAAGCTACTTCTAACCAAAAATGAGAAGAAAACATATTGCTGTCCTTTTGAGTGTCTTTATGTGGAATTATTATGCTTGTGATTTATCTGGTTGTGATTGTGCAGAGTTTTGATGGTGAAGGAAGATGGACCTGGCTTTTGTAGAGGTGGAGGGAGGCGTGGAGAGATCCTAAGAAGCCGCGAGTACCCTTCTAAAGTCTTTCATAGTGATCAAACTTTGAAAAATTACTCGCAGGAAATTCTTCAGGAGGCTGCAAGGGATCTACAGGAGGACCTATAGGAGGATTTACAGGAGGAGGGTGAGAGCTATTTCTAGAGTTTTGAAGGTGGAAAAGTGATGGGAAAGGGTAACTGAAGGCAAGATGAAGTTGTTGGGGTGTATGGAGCTTGTCAAGGAAGATCAAGAACGAACATGATGGTTGGACTTGTTCAAATGGCAAGAGGGAAGATTGGCCAAATGTTGCAAATGATTTGGGAAATTTGAGAGAAGTGAGCTAGTGTTGGCTACTGTAGGGATATATGGTGAGTTAAGGTGTCCTGCAAGAGATTTGCACATCTAATTAAAAGAACTGATCAAAGAAAGAACTAACTATACCATGAAAACAAAAATTTCTCTAGCTTGACCTAATTTCTGACCTACAAATAGAAAATGCTGAACAATAAACTTTGAACAGAAAAGCATGCAAAGAGATCTATAGTAAAAGAACAAGAAATGATCTAGGCAACTGAATCTGAACTAATATATCAATCTTTCCAAATCAAGTTATCACACTAGCAGTTGCATGGAAGAGCAAAACTATGTTTTTGGTGGCAGCAGTAGTACCTTGACCTCAAATCATAGTCCCAGGAAGGGAGAAAGGAGATCAGGGCCCATTGTTGGCCTTTTTGAATCTTATTCTATCACTACAGTAGCCTAGATGAGCAACTGAAAGAAAAACAGCTACGAAATCCATCAAAAGCAACCTAATCTAACAAAGTAAAATGAATTTATGTAACATAAATTAACTCATGAACTGAAGCAAAAACATATAAGTACAAAGCAAGAGGTGTTGGGCAGCTTGGGCTAGGCCCTAACCCAAAATATCTAGCCCTCTGAATGAGATTAGTGGTGGCTCAAAAATTGTTTCATCTTCACTACCAAAAATAATAGTCACATTACATGAACTGTTCTAAAAAAGGAACTTGAAAATAAGCTAAACAAGTAGTGCACAGAAGTCCAAAAATTATACTAATGACTGGCTAACCAATTGAGGCTCTAATCCCCCCTATTTATACAAATGGAGTCCTCGAACAGTCCTCCTAAAATTAAGGATCTCGCCTTCCTAGAACTGGAGATAAACAACAATCCCTCTTTACTTGCTCGGCTGCCCCTCGGAATGTGGACCTTTGTGCTTTGAGTTGCTGATGGAGGATTCGAGGAAAGGGATCATAAATGGAGGAGACACCCCCCTATAAATTCTCTTCCCTATTTTCCTCAAGTTTTGGCTATCATTGGCTCATCAATCCCTTGACTTTGTCCAAAATTGACCAAAAAAATTGCACAAAGCACTCATTAGACTACATGGCAAAATGGCTAACCCAATTCACTCTATTAGCATAAATATATTCAAAAACATGCAATAAAATAATGTGAATGGTGGATTAAGTCAAAATAAGAGACAAAATGAGCCCATATAACTACCCATTTCTAGGGCTCATCATCACCCCCTACTGAATGGGTTGTTCATCCTCTGAGCAACTACTCTAACTCTTCATCTGTGATGGCTCTAACAGATTCCATGACATCCCATGCTTCTGATGTGATATCTTCCTCTTTATCATGCAATCCTACCTTCATATCCACCTCTTTTACTCCTTCCAGTAGTCCTAGCAGCAGTGGAGGACTGAATTTGAGGCCAATCCAATTGGCCTTCAAACTTTTCATAGAGTGCTTATACAATGGTGCTCTCCTCATGGCTTCCCTCATCCTATTTGGGGAGTGATACTCCATCATCCATAGGATGTGTGGCAATGTGTTCCACCTTCTCATGCAGGCATGAATGCAGTCATCTCCAAAAAATCTCTCCATCCTCAAAATCAGCAGTATCCTGGGCCTGCTTATCAACATAGTCAGGGACAACTTGAGGATTAGCTGCAAGGTGTTGGTGGTTATAGATGAGAGCCATGGGTTATGCTGGTTTTTCTCTAATCATCAAGGGTTCATTCAACTCTTTTGCCATCATTTTCTAGATTTCTACTACCCTTTTCTCTTCATGGCTCATCCAAGATGCCATGGGCATTAGTTGCAAGTCTCCCAATGCAGCATTTGGATCCTATAAGTTCATGTCAGTAAGTGCCATGTTGTGCAAGTAAAACCCTACTAGCTTCGCTTTGTCCTCAACTAAACTGTGATCAGATAGATGGATGAATTGGCCATAATCCTAAAGAGGTATTGTGCCCCTCTGCGCCAGTGTCTTGATCTGAAATTGGAGCCACTGATCCTTGTGGTACACTGCATATGATTTGGCTAGCTGCCTACACTATAATGCCTCCATAGCCCAGCCGGCCATGTAGGCTAATTGGGCTTCCTTTTCCTGTAGCTGCCTTCTCAAGATCAACACCTTATTTCTTTGCCTGGTATTCCCTCTCCTGTTGTTTTCTTATTAATGTCTCACTGTCTGCCCAGGGTTCCTCTTCCTGTTACTGTCTTTTTAAGATTGACAGCTCATTTCCTCCTTAAGGTTCCATTTCTTGCTGTTGCATCTTCAACATTTCATTTTTTGTCTCCAGTTGAGCTCTTCCAATGCTTTCTGTATGCCTGACCATGCTTAATTCGTTTCCCATTTCCCTCAATTTTTTTCCATGTGCCCAACATCTTCCACCCCTTTTGATTTTGCAATCTGCATCCATATATGGGTCATGACTCTTTCCTTTTCTAGCTCGAAGAAAAGAGGGACTACACACTTTTGTGGGATGATCTTCCCCTCTTCTAGAAGGTTGTAGTAGGAACCTAAGTTAGGCTGAGGTCTAGGCTCTGGTATCTCTTTTTCCTTGTCTTCCTCCTTGGTCTATTCTTTTGCCTTCTTTTCGATTTTTTCAGTCTCTTGGAGCTTTGCCAATGTCTCCTGTAGAGAGGTCTATGCCTCCTATAGGACTGTTTTAGAGTCCATTAGTTTGATCCTTTCTCTCCAAGTAGACGTCTTAGGACTTCCTCTTTAGTAAGTGATGGGGGTTTTCAAGGGATATTCCTCCCTTGTTGTAGTAGGGAAATCCTCAATGATGATGGGCTCCTTTGAAGGTGGCCGAGGCTTCCCCATCTTGATTCTGGTTCTCTTTTGAGCCTTGAAGTACATAGATGGTTCTCTCTTCCGTTTCCCTTTAGGATTGGCTGGAGTACTAAATGTAGTAAGAACAACTGTTGCCTCTCTTACTAGTGTCTCAAGAGACGCTTCTTCTTGTTGTGCTTATTCTTGTTCATCTATTGTTTTGCCTGTTTATGCTAGTTTTGTGTCTGTTGTCTTTGATTTTGTTTTCTCCTCTGCCTGTTTAGTTTCTGCCTTTCCTGTGGCAACCTTTTTTTTAATTGTCTTAGGCTTCTTCTTTTTAGTTCTTGTCCTCTTTTTTTCTCTGCTGTGGTTTTCCCTTTTTCTACTTTTGACAATATCCTCTTCTCTACTTTCATCTTTGGTGGTGTCATGTTTCTCCTCTCCTTTCTTTTTTTCTTCTTTTCCTGTGTGGGGTTCCTCTTCTTCCAATTGAATGTTCTATTCTTCTTCATGGATTTCCTTCTTAGCTTCCCCTTTTTGTTCTTCCTCTTCACTTCCAGATGGACTGAGGTCATCAGTGAGAGTTTTTATATCATCCTCTTTAGTCATGTTCCTAAAAATCTCCCAGGTTATGGGGATTGTGTAAGTGTGGAGGGCATCCTCCACCAGCAATTTAATTAGCGCATGGTGATCTAATTGGTCTAGAACCCTTGCCTTCAATTTGGTTCTAGACTCTATCAAAGATTGGAGGAGAAAATATGGAATACTAAGTTTTCTAGATGCAAGAAGGTCCATGCCATATCTTAGTTCATGTAACAGTCTGAAATGATACCCATAAAATATGTTGTATCTTCCTTCACAGGAGATATATTTCATGATCTGATAACTGACCTCACCCCATGGATGAGGTATACTTGTCCTCTTGATTCCATTCCCATCCTCAATAGGATGTTCATTAGGCTGGAAAAAGGTCTTCTTGGCCACTTGGTCCAATGGTTTTTTCTTTGCTCCATCATAGTCCAACTAGGAGACTTGTAATCCTGTTGATGAATTCTGGTGTAAGTTCTATGGTTAGGCTGCTGAAATTGACGGTGGCATGGGTTTTTGAGTGAGGTTTAAAGACAATAAAAATTTCTCTATGACTTCATCATCATACCCATGAAACTTCTCAAAGAAAGGCATCCAATTTGCCTTGGTAAAGAGGGCTACCACTTCTGGACGTTCATGAAGCTTAATTGAATTCAGAGCCTCCTTCCTCATAAAACCCCCTGTCATGATGTTCAGGGACTGCTAGAATTTTTCAGGTGAGGAGGAAGGTAGCAAATTTCAAACCGGAAAATAGAGGAACAATTGAGGTTTTATTTCTAGAACCAGAGAGAGTTTTTCTTGTTCTTCCATTCCAACAAAAACAAATTGCAACTTTCCTTCCCTTCAAACTATATTCTCAAACTTAATTTAATTCTCGGACTGTTTGAGGGAAACAATATCTTAAAAACCTGAGAGTATATAGAACAATGTTTTTCCTTTCACAAAATAAGCAGACTACCTATTGCAAATTCACTTTTTCACAAGCTTAATTTTCTATAGTTGCATCATCTCTTTAAACAAGAGAATACCACACAGGAGAAAGAGATGGTTTTTCAATGCAAAGAGCATATGGAGAAATTGTATATATTTTTTTAAAACACAGGTAGACTCAGTTCTCACTTTTCCCCTCTTTTCAACTCAATATTTCGCTTCAAATCCCACCACCTTTTGTATATATATGGAAATGCATAGTGGGTTTTATTGAGCCTACCTTTTCGAGCTCAAATTTCCCATAAAATCTCGAGGTTTCCTCTGCGATGTTACTCACTGGCCTTCCTGCAGAAGGGCTCCTGTAGGACTGTGTTTTTGCTCCTATGAGATTCGATAATGCTCCTGTTGTGCCCAATAAATGGAAGGGTTCTGAAACTGACAGAGAGCGACTATTTCGACGTTGTGAAGGTGGTAGGTGGGTTGCTACAACCAAGAGCTCCTCCATACAACTTAAAACAAAGGTGGTGGAGGTGGTCGACTCTAGTGTACTTAAGCTTACGGGAGTGTTCTATGGTGATGAAGTGAGGTGGCAGGAAGGGTACGTTACCCTCATCCGGACCATTGCTCCCTACTTCAGTGCCATTATGAAACTTCATGCCGCCTACCTGCGATCACTTCCATCATTCGCATTATACGCCGCCACTACCTATTTTTAGTTTTTCCCAAGTTGATTGAACACACATGCTGACTGCACCCACTGAGTGCTATTTGAACTGGACAAGGTGATGTTTGATCTGGACAAGGGGTGCTTGTTTGAACTGGACGAGGTTTTGTTTGATCTAGATGAGGGGTTCTTGTTTGAACTGAATGAGGGTGGCCAGTTAGCTAGCCCCCCATCTCATTTAATCACAACCATCTCACTTGTCCATGTAGCTTTTAAATTATACTCATGCAATAGAGGAACGGGTTCAGTCACTTACGTGTTCGTCGCTACCATGCTGTTACGTGCTCAGACTTTGGTGTTCTGCTTATGGATTGCTGCTGCTAGCACCCGTGCCTTTTGAATTGGTGTCTTGGCTACCTCATGCTGGTAATCTTTAATCAAGACTGGTCCCTTGCCCATTTTATACATCTGTGGCTACACTAACCCTCCCTCTGGAGCTCGATTTTTAAGGGGATTAGCTATCACAAGAATCATGCAGGATCTCCTATAATTGCTTCTCCCTCTAAACATTTTGGCTGAGGCTTGAGCAGGGACTGGAGAGATAGCTAAGGAAGGTTATTTCGGTCAAGGAAAAGTAGTTGGTATGCACTAGGTAAGTGTTAAGTTAAGGGTGTTGCTGGTTTATTCTTCATTTCTTTTTAAACAAAAGAAATAGGAATTTGTATTTTCTATGCAGGGAGGAAAGAAGTGAGTGGAAATGCAGGGGTGTAGGTATGGATTGGAGAGTTAGAAAGATGAATGGTGGTAGGGGGGTCCACAGGTCTTCTAGACATGTTTCTAGCCCTATGATCCTCTTCTAGACTTCATTTCGAGCCCTCTGTGATTTCTACAGGAGCCTCCTGTAGAATGCACAGAGCCTCTTGTAGGATGCATAATTTTCCATAACAAGTGAGACTAGGGACTGATAAAAGACAATAGCAATGGAGAGAAGGTCTATCAGGGGTGTATTCAGCTTGGCCATGTCCCTATTTCTTCTGTGGCCCTCCTGCAATCTACAATGGATGCGAAAGAAGTTAATTTTCTACTCCTATTTTTTCTTTTTCTGTTTTCCTTTTTTTTTTTCTTTTTTTATGAGATAGTTGTGGCACCTCCAGGAGGTTTTCACCCTCACTGCCTGCCCTAGACACCTCCATGGGGAGGTTTTCACCCAGTGATGTTTTATTCTCCTTTTTGTTTTTAGGGTGGGGGTGGAGTGGAGGTAGAGACTTGCTCCACTACCAACACTGTTTTACTCAGATTCTCAATGAATTCTTGCTTGGAGAGGGGCTTCATGTAGAATTTAAACCTATGCCCATTGAAAAGCATGGGGATGGCTTCTTCATCGATGGTCCTGATCAGAACTAAACCATTGTCATTCCACCTTTCTACTATGTACAGTCCCAACCATCTTGTCCTTAGTTTTCCCTTGAAATATTTATAACTTGAATCATACAACAATGCCCAATCTCCTTCTTGGAATTGTTTCTCTTTGAGGTGTCAATCATGCCATATTTTCCTTTAAAGCTGGACTACCTCTGAGTGGAGAAGGGCCTGAAATCTTTGTTCATCCAATCCATTTAGCTAAGGTAACCTTTCCTTTTGTGCATGGTTGAGATCTAGGTCCAGCTGAGTTTCCATCCTTAGTGTGTTATATTGAAATTCTATTGACAGCAAATCCTTCTTCCCATAGACTAGCTCATAGGGTGTGAATGCTGTGGTGGTCTTCCAGGTGGTGTTATAGGCCCAGGTGGCCTCAACCAATCGATCTGCCCAATATTTTCTGCTACTGCTCACTACCTTGGTCAAAATCCCTTCCAAAGCTCTATTAGTGACTTCCACCTATCCATTTGCTTGTAGATGATAAGGGGTGGAAGTTCTGTGCTTAATTTTGTGATGTCTGAGTAAGTCTTCAATCAAATTGGAGGTAAACGAACTCCCTTGATTTATAATTAACTCTCTTAGATATCCAAACTTGTAGAATATATTCTCTCTCAAGAACTCAACTACTTTTTCTTCTGTTGCTGCCTTGATCACCTTCGTTTCTTCCCATTTTGTCAGATAATTAGTGCACATAATGATGTAAGATTTCTACTTTAAATGAGGATTGACAGGACCCACAAAGTCCATGCCCAACTTCTCAAATGGCTCGAAAGTCACTGGAGGTTGTATGGGCATGTCATCCCTTGGAGTAGGTTTCCCCATCCTTTGACATTGGTCACATTGGCTGATATATCTCCTTACATCTTGATGAAGAGTGGGGTAATAGTAACTCGCTTGCAGGATTTTGAAGGCAGTCTCCTTTGTTGCAAAATGACCCCCATAGGGCCCATCATGATAGGTTAGGAGAATGTCAAAAACTTCCTCCTCCTTGACACATCTACTCAAAACCTAATCTGGTCCAACTTTGAAGAGATTTCCCCCAATCTAGGTGAAAGGGGCACTTTTCCTCATGATCTTTCTCTTCTCTTTTGAGAACAGGTGTGGCGGAAATTGTGCGAACACCAAGTAATTTGCTATATCAGCAAATCATGGAGAGAGGACTGAGATAGCACATAGGTGTTCATCTGGCATTTAATCATCCACCATTCCTTCTTCACCTATAGGCAGATCTATTCTAGACAGAAAATCAACAACAACATTTTCCTTACCCGACTTATCAACAATGGTTAAATCAAATTGTTGCAATAAAAGAAACCATATAATAATATGGGCATTTACATCAAGCTTTTTCATTAGATACCTAATTGCAGCATGATCAGTGTGCACAAATGTTTTATAGGCAGTGATGTAGTGTCTGAACTTATTTAGGGAATGGACTACAACTAGGAGTTCCTTTTCAGTTATAGTGTAGTTTAATTTTGCCTCTGACAAGTTTTTACTTACAAAATATATGGCATAAGGCAACTTCTCATCAACATGCCCTAAGGCTATTCCTATCGCTTTGTTTGAGGCATCTGTATGAATGTGGAAAGGTAGGGCCCAGTTTGGACCTCTCAAAATTGGGGTAGTCACCGGTTTACTTTTCAAGGTATCCAAAGCCTCTTGACAATTGTCAGTCCATATGAACTCAACATCTTTTCTCAAAAGACCAAACAATGGAGAGGCTAGCTTACTGAAATCCTTAATGAATCTTCTATAATACCTTGCTACACCTAGGAAACTTCGAACATATCTTACCTTTTGAGGAGGTGGGACCCTTTGGATGATGGAAATTTTGTTGGGGTCCACCTGTAATCCTTGATGAGAGATTGCATGGCCTAGCACATTCCCTTCAGTCATCAGGAACTCACATTTTTTAGGACTGAGGGACATGTTCATCTTAATACATTTGTCCAAAACTTTTCCTAGGTTAGACAAAGCTTCCTGGAAGTTAGAACTATAATGGGTAAATTCATCCATATAGATTTCCATTGCATAACAAACCAATTCAGCAAATATACTCAACACTGCTCTCTGGAAAGTGGTGGGAGCATTGCACAATCCAATAGGAAGGACCTGGTATGCAAAGGTACCCCAATGACAAGTGAAATTGGTCTTATCTTGGTCTTTTGGGTTGATTTGGATATGGTTGTACCCACTAAACCCATCTAGGAAGGAGAAAAAATTCTTCCCTGCCAGGCCATCTAACACTTGATCTATGAAAGGCAAAGGAAAATAGTCCTTCTTGGTGGCCTTGTTTAGTTCCCGACAATCAACACAGATTCTCCACTTCCCATTTTTCTTTGGCATTGGCACCAAAGGAGAGACCCATTCACTATTAGAGATAAGGTAATGAATGTTGCATCCAGTAACTTTTGCAGTTCTTCTTTGACAATGTCCTTAAGGGTTGGATTCATCCTCCTTTGAGGCTACTTTACTAGTTTGCAATCTTCCTTAATGTAAATGTTATGAGTACAGACTGAAGGGTGCACTCCCTTCATCTCCTTATAGCTCCAAGCAAAAACATCCAAGTGGTTTCTTAATAACCTACACAGTTATTTCTCCTGAGAAGTAGATAGGGATGAGTTGATCTTCAAGGTTCTTTCTAGGTCGAATTCCACATTCTTAGCTCGGAGAGAGGTTGGGTCAGCCACAAAGAGATCCACATAGAGATAAACTAATGGATTGGCTCAGGTTTCTTCCACCATCTCTTCTAATGGCAACACACTGGGGGTGGATTCTGAATCAAGTTTTCAATAAGATCATCCTTGGTTTGTGCCTTCCCCCCATGGTAGCTTCCACTGCACACAGTGGTGCAGAATAAACTTCATCCTCATCTTCCTCATCTAATCAGAGAGGTTAATCATGTTCTAACAAAGGTTGGGCATGAGGATATAGGATTAGCTGCTTGGACATATGCCCATTCTTGATTGTCATGTTCCTAGCTTGACAACTGATGTAGGCATCTATAGTAGCCAACCAGGGTCTTCCCAGGATGAGAGGATACCCAGTGAGCTTTTCCTTTGGTTGGAGAACCAAGAAATCAATAGGGTACTCCAAAGAATCAATGGAGACCATTACATCTTCCACAATACCTTAAGGGGTCACCATGGAGCGGTTTGCTAACTGTAGTACCATTGTGGTCTTTCTCAGGGAGCCTTGAAGGTTGATCTTAACAATAGTGTCCTTCGTCATCACATTAATGGAAGCCCCTAGATCGATCAGGGTATGGGGGAATTATGGTGCCATTGATGTGGATATCGACTATAGGGCTTCCAGGGTCTACATATTTTAGACAGATTACCTGCCCCAACATTAGGTCAGACAGTTGCGTTATGACATTGATAATTGGAGCATCTCTCCTGTGCCTACCTGGGTGCCTGAAGCACTTCTCCTTGATCATATTGTTGTATATAGGCACATCCTTTATGGCTTGGAGAAGTGGTATCTTTACACATAACTATTTCAATTCTCCCAGAAGTTCAGTTTCTTCTAGGGTAGGTTTTGTTATTCTAGATAATCTCTCAGGAAAGGGTGGAATGGATTTTGGTTCACTTTCCTCTTTTTCTTCCTCATCCTCCTTAGGGGCAGGCTGGTTATTCAGGAGAACCTTCCCAAACCATAGGTTAATCTCCTGAATCTCCACAACATAGGTTAGGCATGATATTTCCCCACTATATACCTAGTGGGCTTGTCTGTTATTAGGGTTCGGGTTTAGTTGATCAGGTATTTGAGGTTGCGTTGCTGGAGCAAGAGGCAAAAGAGCAGGAGGAGAGTTGTACTAGGGCCTCCACCCCTAATGAGGTGCATTCCACTGAGGCTGTGGCTGAGCATAAGAGTGAAATGAATGAGCAGCTGGTTGAGCATGGTATTGAGATGGATATGACCAAGGAGGGGGTGTGGACCAGGAAGGATGAGTAGGGGGACCCCAAGAAGGCATGGAAGTGGCTAGATTAGGGTTGTAATATGTCTGGGATGTCCCTTGCATCCCCTACTGGTATGGTTTGGGCCCATGTGGCCATCTTTGGTTCATGAAATAAAGTGGTTCAGTGGCCCCTTTTTCCCCTTAGTATGCAGCTTTAAGTCCGAGCAAGGAAGGGCACCAATTTGTAGAATGGTCTTTTGCACAGACTGAACACACTTCTTTAGAGTTTAATGAACATTCGTTCCTAGGATGCCTTCTAGTGCACCTAGTATAAAATATGGCCAAAGCCCTCTCTACTTCCTCTTGTTTTCTTTTGATATGCAAGGTATCCATTTGCATGGCAAGAGTCTGCTTCATCTCGCTCTTGAAGTCTTCCAACAGATTTTCAAATTCACCTTTAAGGGATGAACTAGATGAGGATGTACTGGCTAAGGGTTGACTTCACCTACCTCTCTTTTTGGCTACCTTAGAATGGTTTCTAAACACAGTCTTTATGTCATCATAAGGTATTTGGTAGATGTCCCCCCTAGCTAGCAAATGGAGGGTATCTAGAAGGTCTTTCAGGACCCCTCTAAGTAGGGCCAACTATAGAGATTCGGGGTCAAGTGTGTGCCTGTCCCTTTCATAACTGAGCTGAAACCTCTCTTCATAATCTTCCAAGGATTCATCACTTTCCATGGTCATTTGGAAGATTTCTTCCTTGGTATCCTTTGACCTACAGTAGTCCCGGTATTTGTTATTAAAGGCTTGCTACATCTAAGCCAAATTGTGATGTTGTTGCCAGGTAACCCCATGAACCAGCATAATGCTACATCCTTAAGGGTAGAAGGAAACAGTTTCAATTTCTTCTCATCATCTACATAGTCATAGGTTCGACAGATAACACAAAATTCAAACAAAAAGGTGTTAGGATCTTCGGTAGTCAACCCATGGAAGTGAGGTAAGGCTGAAGGACTTATGTTGTTAACTTTAGCTCCCCATTGGTCTCTTAGATGAGAAAGGTACCCTCTACTCTTTCCCCATTCCCTCTAACGTTTCTATTTTTGCCATGCTCTCAAAAGGGATGGTTTCTTGCTCTTATTCTGCTATAGGATCTTCTTATATCTCTAGTGGTTCACCTATAGGTTCTTTTGGATCACTGCTACCGAAGAAGAGAGAAAGGTGATTGTGTGATGTGGTGGGGTTGTTAGGTAGGAATATCCATGAATTATCTCTGTTCCTATGAGGCATGAAAGGAAATCTCTTTTTCGGTGTTTTTTGTTTTTTCTGCTTGTACCTGCAAAATTGAAATGGATTGAACAACAAATTGCAACTAACTGAAATGAACTTGGTTAAATGAAATTATAGATTTGAAATGAAAGCGAGGAAATGACTAATCTACTCTTGCTAAAATGGAAATTACAGAATTGAAATGAAAGCAGGAAATGAATAATCTACTCTTACTGAAATGGAAATTGTAGAATTGAAATGAAAGTGAGGAAATGACTAATCTACTTTTGCTAAAATAGAAATTGCAGAATTGAAATGAAAGAAGGAAATGACTGATCTACTCTTGTTGAAATGGATATTGTAGAATTGAAATGAAAGCAGGAAATGCCTAATCTACTTTTGTAGAATTCAAATGAAACAACTACTCTACTTTTGCTGAAATAAACTACTTAGCAGAATGTTGTAGTAGAAAATAGAAGAAAAGCAGTAATTACAAAATACTCTGACGCTTCCCTGGAAATGGTGCCAAAAAGTGGTGAGCACCAGTGTTGCAGCAATAATGTTGCAACTCCTGGGGCTTCCTACTTTACTTTTATCAACCTGGTAGTTCATAACAAAAATGCAAGTGACGGTGCTGTATGCACAAGTATTAGCTCTTACTGCAGGCTGTCACTAGGTCAGTTGGCACAAGATCACTAGGAGCTCAATCCAACTTCTATGAATTCTCAGAAGAAGCTTTTAACTTTGATTAAAGAAAGTTAACTCTACAGAGGCTATTCTATTTGCAGAAAGAGAAGGAAAACTAAAATGTAATGCAAACCCTAGCAAACCCTAATTTACCTATTAACCCTACTTTTGCAACAAAAGTGATGAAAACTGATGAAATGAGTGCCATTGACTACTGAAAAGGTAAATTGCATTTATTCAAGATATTTCTGAATAGAAATGAGAAGAAAACATCTTTTTGTGCTTTTGAGTGTCTTTATGTGGAACAATTATGCTTGTGATTTATCTGGTTGTGATTGTGTAGAGTTTTGGTGGTGAAGGAAGATGGACTTGGATTTTGCAAAGGTGGATAGAGGTGTGGAGAGGTCCTAAGAATTCCCTAGTAGCCTTCTCAAGACTTTCATAGTGATCAGACTTCGAAAATCACTCATAGGAAATTCTATAGGAGGTTGCAAGGGATCTATAGGAGGATCTATTGGAGGAGGCCGAGAGCTATTTTTGGAGTTTTGAAGGTGCAAAAGTGATGGGAAAGGTTAACTGAAGGCTAGATGAAGGTGTTGGGGTGTCTGGAGCTTGTCAAGGAAGATCAAGAATGAACATGATGGTTGGATTTGTTCAAATGGAAATAAGGAAGCTTATGGAGAAAAATGCAGAAATTAGGGCAGATTGGAAAAATGTTGTGAATGACTTGGGAAATCTGAGAGAAGTGAGCCAGTGCTAGTTGCTTTAGGGATGTATAGTGAGTTGAGGTGTCCTACAAGAGATCTGCACATCTACTTACAAAAACTGATCAAAGAAAGAACAAACTATGCCATGCAAACAAAAATTTCTCTAGCTTGACCTAATTTCTGAACTACAAATAGAAAATGTTGAACAGTAACCTTTGAATAGAAAAGCACGTAGAGAGATTTACGGTAAAAGAATAGGAAATTATCTAGGCAATTGAATCTGAACCAATATATCAATCTTTCCAAATCGAATTATCATAGTAGCAGTTGCATGGAAGAGCAAAACTGTGTTTTTGGTGGCAACAATAGTGCCTTGACCTCAAATCATAGTCCCAAGAAGGGAGAAAGGAGATTAGGGCCCACTGTTGGCCTTTCTCAATAATATTCTGTCACTACAGTAACCTACTTGAGAAACTGAAAAAAAAAACAGCTATGCAAACCATCAGAAGCAACCAAATCTAACAAAGTAAAATGAATCTATGTAACATAAATTAACTCATGAACTAAAGAAAAAAGATATAAGTACAAAGAAAGAGGTGTTGGGAATCTTGGGTTGGACCCTAAACCAAGAGCTTCAACCCTCTAAAAGAGATCAGTGCTAGCTCAAAAACTGTTTCATCTTTATTACCAAAAATAATAGTCACATTACATGAACTGTTCTAAAAAAGGAACTCGAAAATAAGCTGAACAAGTACTACACAAAAGTGCAAAAATTCTACTAATGACTGGCTAACCTACTAAGGCTCTAAGACCCCTTATTTATACGAATGGATTCCTCCAACAATCCTCCTAAAATCAAGGAGCCCGGCTTCCTAAAACTGGAGATAAACAACAATCCTTCTTTACTTGCTCGGCTTCCCCTTGGAATGTGGACCTTTGTGCTTCGAGTTGCTGTTGGAGGATTCAAGGAAAGGGGTCATAAATGAAGGAGACATCCCCCTACAATTCCTCTTCCCTTTTTTGCTCGAGTTTTGGTTGCCATTGGCTCATAAATCCCTTGGCTTTGTCCAAAATTGACCAAAAAATCTGCATAAAGCACACATTAGACTACATGGCAAAATGACTAATACAATTCAGTCTATTAGCATAAATATATTCAAAAACATGCAATAAACTAATGAGAATGGTGGATTAAGTTGAAATAAGAAGCAAAATGAGCCCATATAATTACCCATTTTTGGGGCTCATCACCCTATAACCATTAATACCATTAGAACACATTAATTAACCAAAATCATGGCTCCATGTGTTTTATTTATTACTCATTAATATATTGCATTGCAAGAGTTGCTCTGATGGTGAAATAAGTTCATTCTTGAAGTTTTGAGATTATATGCGACAACGAAATCACCGTATTCGTGTATCAAGCATAGGATATTTGTGATTGTGATAATCATATTATCACAGTACTGCAATTGGTGATGTCGAGATACCGAAGAATAAATATTGCCCAAAAATCTTTAGCGATTTTGATTGCGATGAACGATGTGGAAGTTTAGTGTGCCCTAGGTTTATATTTAAGAAGAACTTTTATTTTTCCTTTATAATTTCCTTAGGTGTTTTCCTTTAATAAATAACTTTATCACTATCCGAACCATTTGGAATGTTATGAGTGGAGTTTGTTGGTATTCTTGTGTTTCATGAGATGTGATTATATTTTAATTATATGGTTTAATGTTTCATCGTGTACGATGATATCTCATTCCGTGAGAGGGAGGATTTTCAGGTATGTGAATTGTGGTGCAAGGAGTATTTTCCCTAAAGCATTCTCATTAATCTTTTTAAGCCTTTATAAATAATGAATGTGTTTAAGTTCTCCGGGGGCTATCATTTATCATAGTTGTAAGTCTTGATTCAATGGATAAACATATACTCTTAAGACTTTGTGATTTGCGATATGTCAGACTTTCTTTTAAAGGGCCCTTTTTTGGTCATTCAAGATTTTTACAATAATTACCTAGGGATTAAGAAAAATAAAAGGGGTGTTATTGCACAACACAACACCTTCTTGTACTTTATCACTAAATGATGATGCTATAGAATGCCTCTATCCACTTGTAGTGCCTGGTTTATTATACCTTACAAAACCTATATGTATTGTAGTGGCTAGTGAGATGTGTGGATTATTGTCTTCTTTCTGATTAGATAGTGTTTCAACTTCTATACCACTTATGCTATTGAATGAAACTCCTCTCCATTGGGAGGATAGTAGACAACTTACCTATGAAATATGTTATAATGTTAGCGTGCATGTGTTCCTTCCTACAATAGGACTGCTCCCATGACATACCCACTTGCTTCTATCTCCACTTTGAAGGATTGTTGTAGATTTAGTAATGCTCAGATTGGTGCATCATTAATATTCTTCTTTAACTCCTAAAAGGTGTTATGCTAACTCTTTCCCCACTAGAAACTCTTACTACTCACTATTATGGCATGGAGTGTTATTTCTACTGCTGAAAGAAAAAATATGAATTTCCTTGGGTACTATGTTGCCTTGATCAAATTCTTTACCACTAAAGAATTAAAAGGCACTAACCAGTTCAAGATGACCTCCATCTTGGTAGAACCTATCTTAAGCTCTCATCCACCTATCACATACCCTGAATACACCAAATACTACTATGAAAACACACACATCTTTTTATTTTCCAGTAGTTGTTTCTTCCTTAATATCTATAGCACTTAGATCAAATGTGATATTTTCTCCTCCTAGGTGGCACTGTATACCACTAAATCATCCAAATATATAATGAGAAATGAATTTGTAAAAGGGTGCATTATATCATTCATTCTCATAAATGTAGCTAGTGCGCTATGTAGGCCAAGCAACATGATTATCCACTTGTACAAACCTTTCTTAGTTTTGAAGAGTGTCTTCTACATATCTCATTATTTGACTCAATCCCAATGATATACAGACACTATGTCTAGCTTGGTGAAATATTTTGATTCTTGGAATTAATCTAGCATGTCATCTATCTTGGGAAGGGGGTATATGCACTTGAGCATAGTTTTGTTTAACACCCTTTAATCAATAATATCCACCAAGTCACATCCTTCTCTTTGACAATGATGATGGGTGACCAACATGGTGATGAACTTGGTTGAATGAGAATTATTTCTAGTATCTATTGAAATTTCTTATTTACCTTAGTTTCTTCTATAATGGACTACCTATACAGCACAATGTTTGGCAATGGGGAGTTTTGTAATAGTTGGATCCACTGCTCCACTTCTATCTTTTGTATTATCATTTTAGGTTCCTAGAATGCACACCTCTATGCCTATATAAACTCTTCTAATTGTTGTTTTTGTTCCTTATTACACCCTTATAGGGATGAATTTACTCTCTTTGATTGTTCACAGATTCTTCCTTTCTTAAAAATAGTAAAACAGACTTCTTTCTGGAACTGATGACTTTGTTTTCTTGGTTGATACTTACTAACAAAAAATTGGGACTTCTCCTTATGTGCATTGATGGTAAGGCAATTTATGTCCTTGATGAGGAAACACTGGTTAGATCTCCGAATGAATATTGTATTTTACATGTATATATAGTCATTTCCAAAAAAAACACAAAAAACATGAAGGGGGACTACATATGGTTCTACTTCATCAATAAAAAGAAATAATAGAAAATATGATTTTTCACTATTCAATTACTTCCATTTCCACATCCTTATTTACCCATCATAATGGATATGGGCTTAGATGATCATGAACCTCTAATCCCATTTTTTTGACCATCTTTGCTGCAATGAGATTCATCTGTGACACTAAGTCAAATAGAGGATCAACCTTTGTTCTCTTGAGCTATATTTTATGGACGATTTTGGTCTTTTCATTCTCCTCATGTTGTTGAATGATACTCAGCATCACCCTCTTTGACAATACTATATAAATTTTATAATGGTTGCAGTGGTTGTAGTGAACTTTGCAATGGTGTGTTGTGGTTGTTGTATTTTTTCCTTTCTCCTTTTCCACATCTCCTTCCCCTCTTTGGAAGCTTCTTGGTGCTCTTTCTACTTTGACCCACTTCTTTTCCTTTTCTTTTGTTCTATGTTATCAAATTAATGTTCTTGTACAAAAGTCATTTCAACTAATATGGAACTGAAGAGAACCACTTGCTTCCAAAGATGTCTATGTAGACCCCCAAGATACTTGACCAATACAGCTAGATCCTTTGGGGAGATACCTATCATTATGGGCATATTTAAAAATTGTATGGTATACTCCCATACACTCTGCCCTTATTGTTTCTTGAAGTAATTCCATTGGAGCCCCTAGTCCTCTACATGCTTGAGAGGGTAAAAATATGACTTTATTAGGGTTTTGAAATCATCCTACATAGTCACTAGAGGATATCCATTGAATATCAAATTCTTAATGTGGATTTCAGACTAGGTTAGTGCATAAGCCTCTAGTTTCAGTGAAAAAATGAAATATTTTATTCTTCTGCTATATTATGAACACTAAAGTAGACTTTTAATTGATATAAACAATCATTTAATGTCAAAGGATCAATATTACCTTGATATAGTTTGATGTCAACCTTTACTTCCATGCTGAATAGGTACTATGAATGGTTTACGACACTCAAAATGGGTTGATCCTTTTTGGGTTATTTCTTATAATCCCTCTTTAGTTCTTCCCGATCTACTAATTTACCCTTGAATCTAACCTCCAAGTTAGAGTAACTGACTTCACCAAATAAACCAAGCTTATTGGTTAGGCTACCATTACGAGGTTCACATTTGTAGGTTGTGCTTCTAGTCATGCAAACCTCCCTTCTATGATATCCTAACAATTATTAATAGATTCAACAACCATGACTTGTTAGAAATATGTTGTCATTGATAGAAAACGTGGAGAATATGATCGAAAAGGAAAAGTAGAGTATGGAAAAGGAAAAGTTGGTAAAAAAAAAGACTTTGGTTCCTTTTTTGGTACAACATATCATCTCAACTATTCTTGGAAACTACTCAGATCAATAGAGCTTTGAAATATTTTTCTAGTGGTATATAGAAGTTTGAAAATAGCCTCTTGGATGAAAATTTATTTCTATTCAAATGTTAAGAGCTCCAAAGGCAATGGTTTCTTTGCTAAACTTGGTATTAGAGTCAAATTGGTGAAAATTTGTTGTTTTGGCCGAGATTGTTGGACCACAACAACAGATAGAATGTGGGCAAGCATAAAGGAGGATGTTTGCTACATGTCATATTTAACCCATCATAGCATATACAAAGACTCATGCTCACTTGAAGGTTAACAATGGGGGAGGCTCGATATTGGGATGTATTTCCATACAAACAATCAGAGATTGATGATCCATATCATAGCAAGACCCCCTTTCTTTTTAGCACCAAACCAGACAAGGAGGGTCTAGATTACCACCAAAGGGATTGACCCTAATTATGAGGAACTGGAGCATGATAAAGTGGGAAGATTCATGGCAGAGGATGTTACAAAGGTGATTTTCCATAAGACTTTAAATTTTAACAAATAAGTTCATTGAAAAATAAGACCTCATACCCCCTCTTCCTTTCTACGATTAGCCACATGGATGAATAGCATAAAGACATATGAAAGTGTTTTATCAGCTCAAGGTGACGAAATGGAGATACAGTGGCATGATGACATCATCATGATGTGGCACCAATGATAAGGTGACATGTGGCATGCATATTTGGCATTTTAGGGTACCTAAGTTGGTAAAAAATGGGCAACATGTGGCACACTATTGAGTGTGCCACATGGAATCCTTGCAGAGGTGGAATCCAGGTAGTAGACAAAGGTGGCATCATCATGGAAGTGACACATCACCCCGAAAGAAACAATCCTCGAAAGAGAGTCCTTGGAATTTTTTCCTGGAATGCATAGGGGGAAAGGTCTGAGAAATAAAATATAAGAAGCTTTTTTAAGACATGATGGAGCTAAGGTGGCATGTTATAAAGTTTGTGATTGGTCCACGAGGAAATGTCACCTTAGAGAAAACTCATCTTAGAAGAAACTATCTCAAAAAATTTCCTAAGAGTCTCCAATAGAAAATTCTGAGAAGACAAAAGCTTAGAGACGAGAAGTTTGATGGTAGGTGACAACAATAGTATGTTCTTAGATGACATGGAAGACATGGCATCCTAACAAAAATATGATAGGTGTAGGTGTCAGTTATTCTCTCTCATGGAACATGTAATGATAGAAGAAATTACCACAAAGGAAACCCATCTCAGATGAAATGATTTTGGAAATAATCAAGGGTTCTCCACTAGATTTTTTTTCCAGAGACTTTTCAGAAAGAAATAAATGTCCAGAGGTAAATTTTGGGGTAGCACTAGGTTCAATGTGGAAATATGACCATGGTATTGGAAGTTTGGAATAGATGATGGATAAGAAATTTTGGGATAGAACAAAGCGCTCAAGTTATATTAAGAGATTAACTCAATGAACAAGTTGGTAGCTTGTAAATTTAGTTTTTACGCCATACTTGGAGGTCTGGAACCAAACGCGAAGTGCATCAAGTTTGTAAAATAGGAATGAATGAATTTGTAGCAATGATGGTAGAATGGACATAATTAAAATAAAATTGAGTAGTATGGATAAATTTGTAGATAACCAAATTTAGAAGAAACAATGCTAAAACTTGTAAAATTCCATAATTGCAAATTTGGATAGTCTAACTCATATTTTCTTGCAAACATAGATAGAAGAGTTAGAAGAATTATTGTGCACATCAAGAGGACATTCCAGAAGTAGGAAAATAAGAATTTAATGATATCAAAACCTATGATAGGTGAAAATTAAGTGCAAGATGACTAATGTTAAAATTACTAAAAAGTATCAATGCTAAATTCATTATAAGCATAATTGAGTTTGCAAGTTTGATGGTGTTTTTATGTTAGTTATGGATTGATGTTGCTAGTGTGTATGATGGATTAATCAATGGTAAGAGATTACTGAAGGTGATTCTATGATGTTTGTGGTGAGTTATTGAAGAAACAAATATATTTATTTGTGAAAGAAAGTGGCCTTCACGATTTGAGTTTGTAGTTGATAAATTAGGGAGTAGTATCTTCCTTTTGGTTGTAGCTGGAGAGCTTTGTAATAGCAAGTGGACGATTTCCTTTTTGAAGTAAATTAAAGAAAGGTTTGAAGAATCCATATGTAATATTTTGTGCTTGTTCTGTGTTGAAAATAATACTGAGAGGGGGGTGAATCAGTATTATTAAATCAATATAACTTTTTCAATCCCATATTTAGATTCATATACGCTAATTCAGTTAAGGAAAACCGCGTGTATACACAACTGTGATTAATGCAACCAGCGTATATCCAGTAAACATATGATTCAGTTAAGTGATCCTTAATGAGTGCATTAGAACATTATTAAACATATGAACAGTAAACAGAAGCTGTAAAACAGAACAGATCATCACAGACAAGAAGCACACATGAACACCATGATATAAGGTGGAAACCCAATGTGGGTGAAAACCACCTGCTACAAGTTCTCTCAATCTTCTTTTTAATAAGAAACTTCTTTTTACAATAGTTCGGTACTGGTGCAGTCTTATACCAGTACACAAGGTTCTACCTGCAGAAGGCTGCAACCTTCTCTCATTCTCCAGACTCTCCTTGAAGGGAGCTACAACCCTTAGCTCTTGTACTAGCCGATCCATTTACTAGTACGTAGGTGCTGGCCTACAGAAATGCTCCAACCTTTACTTGTTTTCAGCTGTTAATGGAAGGGAGCTACCACCCCCTTAGCTCTTGTACTAGCTGATGTACTAGTACATAGGTGCCAACCTATAGAAGGCTACAACCTTCTCTTTAATCCTCAAGGTACCAAATTTCATACATTTTCAGACTGGATACTCATGGAACACAACATCATAATCTGAAAGGCCACGTTTCATCCAATTTTCATGCTGGACCCATCAATATCATTGAAGCACAAAATCAATCAATAATAGCATCATCAATCTCTGAATCACTGAAACACTGAAACCCTGTCAACAACACAGTCGCCAGAACACAGAACAAACAACATAACTCTGCAACAATAACCAGATCCAATTGGAACTTCAAATATCATATATCATAATGTATACGCTACTTTGACGAACCAAACCCGTGTACATACGCGTTTTCACCAAAACCAACCCGTGTACAGATCTATAACTTTGCAGATATTCCAGACATCAGTCATACCCATATCATAACATTTACAGAAAATTACATGCATCAGTATACAGATCTAGAATAAGCATGATCAAACCGTATAGAGATGATTCATTCCAAGTCATTAGATCCTGATCTATCCTTAGATCTTTTTCTCCATAAATCGCTTAGATGAACCCATAACCTGCATACTGAATCTCATACTTCATTAGATATTCAAGGCTTTCTCAATACCTTTGCCTAATGATCTTCTTCTCCTTTTATAGTCTTAGTCCTTACTTAATGCCATGGTCCAAAACCATTGAGAACTAATACTAGGGACCCAATACCTGGGTTCAACACTTCAGGCGCAATACCACGGACCAAAATCATAGGTCTAAATACGACAGACCCAAAAATAAGCTGTCCCAAATGTATGCGCTTTTCCCTGCATGAAAGTGCGTGCATACGCATACGCGACTTTTGATCAGCAACCTCGCGTGTATACGCATATTTGTATATAGATAACCTGCATGTATAACCTGCGTGTATACCCTACTTGGTATATAGCGAACCTGCATATATACGCAACTTGGTACATAGTGAACCTACGTATAACCTGCCTGTGTACGTGACTTGATAATAGTGAACCTGCGTATATACTTAGCTTTCTCCATTCTTTGTATTCTAATCATCAATTCTTTGCTATTGACTTGCTGCACTATAATCTGTCATCTTGCCATCAAGGACAACACTTGTATCATAATGCCAACAATCTCCCCCTTTGGACTTGATGGCAAAGCTAACTTGTCATACTGAGAACTGTCATCTGATTCCTTTGAGCTGCCCTGCATCCCATGTATTCTATCACATCTGATATCTCTTTCGTAGATTCATCTAGTTATATATAAGTGAGTTGTTCTTCTACAAGTGGGTTGCCATCAAGTACAACACATGCACCATAATGACAATAATCTCCCCCTTTGGACTTGATGGCAACAACACAAAATCACTCTCCCCCTTTGACATTAAGGGCAAAGGGTGGACAATGATATTCTCTTTCCTTGATAAACATTTCGCTGTCCATACTCCCCCTGAGTACCTGCTGAAATCTGTGAATGAGCTCTCCCTATGTTATGTCAAGGTGTACCAATCTGTCCATGCTCCTTCTGAATACATGCTGAAATCTCTGCTCTGCTGAAATGAGATGTTCATGCTCCCCTTGACTGTAAGAAAGGTCTGCAAAAAGATGTTCTACAAGAAGAACATGACTCTATACATCGTAAATGACCTTCCTATCACCAAAGACTCATACATACATCCATCTCCCATCAAAATGGAGATATACCAAACTTGACTCATCCACCCAACCAAGTGGGGACACATCAAGGTTTACACATGATAATACAAGAGTATAACATCATCCATCCTAGGCATAGTGGGGAAATTGACATAGGCCGTTACATGACCTTGATAAAAGAAATACATGACTGAAATATTTCATCATCCTTCCTATGCATAGTGGGGGTATAAATTACATCATATGACCAGAAGAGATTTCATCAAATGACTACTATAGATAGAGGCACACTATTACATCATGAGTCTTGATATGACCTTTACATGAGACCAAACATCTAAATAAGATCATGATAGTCATCAGCAACTATTATACACAATGTATGATCTGCTCCATAAGCATCTCTCAACAATATCTAGACCAACAACCATGTTCTCCCTCTATACTTGTTCCATCTGTGCCAGATGGTCTCTATCAGGCCCATATCAAACTCTTCTCATCCTGAGTTTGGCACACTGATTTCCTTCAAATCAACATATACACGACTGTATCCACAGAAACATGCGTATATACCTGGATCCTTTTTATAAAACTTGCGTACAACCACTTCTAGATTAGTAACCTGTAAATGTCCTATAACAAGGAATGATATCAACTCATCCTTTTGAACATCATCATAAAATCATTCACATTATATCATATGTGTAAAACACCATAGTCATCTCATGAACATCAAGATCTACATGATCCAAGTAGCATCACTTTGGGTACATGATCTAAGTAGCATCACTTTGGGAACATCTACATCAATCAACATATGTAAGTCAACCTATCATCATATAGGTAAGAACTCATCATCATCATGTCTCCAACAATGCAACTTTGAGTAATCATCCATATATCCAGCACTATGTATCAAGACTTCTTGGTATCATCAACAACATCAATCCATGTGAGCGCCAAGAACTATAGGAAACCTGCATCATTCCTGTATTATATGATCTTTGTACATATGACGACAACAACATATGAGTGACTCATCATCAAGTAAAGAAGATGTGTATTCAAGCTTTGTGCTTCTCCTTATCCTTATGAAGATCACCATGTAAGCACCATATATGCATCATCAGAGAATCAACGACAAATCTGATCTGAACATCAATTATGTAACCCAAAGAATCATATGAGATTTTGTCATGGACAACTCATAACCATAGTAAGATGTATTTTAGCCATACAAGCATCACCACCAAGGGCTACTAACCATAATGCCAACAATGCATTATTATTAAAACCATATGCTCCCCCTTGTCAGATCTGATCATGCATCTAAGAAGTATCAAGACATCATCATCATCAAGTTAGGATCAAAAACACTTTAAAACATCTTACAAGTGTCAAGTCATTTCCACACATAATTAATAGATTGTAACCATTATCAAACAGAGCAAATAATGGACTGAATCATATCAGACACTTTTCTGAGCCTGTCCCCACTGCTTTTCCTCAGACTGACATATACACGACTGTGTAGTGTCTAACTCACGTATATACGCGACTTCCCTTTATGAAACTTGCGTATTATATTTAGGACACTAATGTTTTACACTTTTAGCTCCCCCTGAGTCTCTTATGTCTATGTTGTGCTGTGTCTGAGTATATTGTGCGGTGCCACATATTTTTGACTGAACTTCCTTCTTCTTCCATATCTTCAAGCATGATGATGTTTTCTACTTTTTGTATGGTGCCCATACCTTGTTTCTGCATTCCTTTGCTATATGTCCAAGCTTGTTGCATGCATAACATCTTACATGTTTCATATTCCTTCTGTAGTAATCAACAACTTTGTGACCGAACATATTGCAAGAAAAACAATATCCATTAAAGTACCTGGACCGTGATGATCTTTCTGTGTGATGGTCTTGAATCATTCTTCTTCTACATCTAGCTACAACATGTCCAAGATTATGACATACATAACATTCAACATTATTCATCAGAGGAGTAAAAGATTTTCTTTCAAGAATTTCTTTCCTTGGCCGTTGATGGGCTCGACTTTTCATCTCCTTGTTGAGCATTTCAGATTTTGCATTAGAGATCCTTGTCTTATTTTCTGAACTAGATTCACCTTCAATAGATTCATGAAAACGAAGACCAGTTTTGATAGCAGGAGACCTTTGACTACTAAGAATATCATCCAAAATATTAGTACTATCTTGCGATCGTAAGAGCTTATCCTTTTCTTCTAATTTATCATTTAGAATATTTACCTCAACCTAAAGTTTCTCTTCCCTTTCACGATGCTTCTTCTTCATGTTTTCTTCAACTTTTCTTTCTTCTTCCAACTGATGTCTTAGTTCAAGAACTTCGTTTTCTTGTTTTTCAAGAGCTTGGAGTAGTTCTTTATTCTGCTTCTTTGATTCTTCAAGATCTTCCTTCAGCGAGAGGATCGTAGCATCAAGCCTTTCATAGTAACTGGATCTATCTCTGGTCTCTTGATTGTTGTGCTTCTTTCATTTAATTCATTTCTAAATGATGTCACTTCATCCTGCAACTTTTGACATTTTTCCTTGAATAGCTTCCTTACCTTGTTTCCTTCCTCTAGTTGAGCTTTTAGTTTGGTAGATTCTTCTTAGAAGGCACATTCCCTTTTGTTCAATAGATCTTGTTGATCTCTAATTTTGTCTGTGAGCTTTTTAAATTCTAACTCTATTTGATATCTTTCTTGCTCACCCATAAGAGCACATTCAGTTGTTTCACTATCACTTTCATCATCTTCAAATGGATAGATAATAGTATCACCAGAGGATAACAAATTCATAACTGATAGTTATTGTTCATCTTCATTCTGAAGTGATTCTAAATCTGAAGTGCTTCTTCCACATATTCCCAGTCGATTCTTCCACTATCATAGTCTTTCTCAGATGTCTTCTTCTTCTTAGGTGATTTCTTTTTGAGCTTCTTTCCCATTGTTCTACAGATCTCCTTTGAGCGATCAAGCTTCTACCAAAGGACCTGCTCTGATACCAATTGTTGAAAATGATTCTAAGAGGGAGGGGGGGGGGTGAATCAGTATTATCAAATCAATAAAACTTTTTCAATTCCATATTCAGATTCATATACGCTACTTCAATTAAGGAAAACCGCGTGTATATGCAACTGTGATTAATGCAACCACTGTATATCCAGTAAACCTATGATTTAGTTAGTTGATCCTTAATGAGTGCATCAGAACATTATTAAACATATGAACAATAAACAGAAGTAGTAAAACAGAACAGATCATCACACATAAGAAGCACGCATGAACACCATGATATAAGGTGGAAACCCTATGTGGGTGAAAACCACCTGTTGCAAGTCGTCTCAATCTTCTTTTTAATAAGAAACTTCATTTTACAATAGTTCTGTACTGGTGCAGTCTTATACCAGTACACAGGGTTCTACCTGCAGAAGGCTACAACCTTCTCTCGTTCTGCAGACTCTCCTGGAAGGGAGCTACAACCCCCTTAGCTCTTGTACTAGCCGATCCATTTACTAGTACGTAGGTGCTGGCCTACAGAAATGCTCCAACCTTTAATCGTTTTCAGCTGTTACTGGAAGGGAGCTACCACCCCTTTAGCTCTTGTACTAGCTGATGTACTAGTACGTAGGTGCCAACCTACAGAAGGCTACAACCTTCTCTTTCTTCCTCCAGGTACCACATTTCATACATTTTCAGACTGGATACTCATCGAACACAACATCATAATCTGAAAGGCCATGTTTCATCCAATTTTCATATTGGACCCATCAATGTCATTGAAGTGCAAAATCAATCAATACTAGCATCATCAATCTCTGAATCACTGAAACACTGAAACCCTGTCAACAACACAGTCGCCAGAACATAGAACAAACAACAAAACTCTGCAGCAATAACCAGATCCAATTGCAACTTCAAATATCATATATCATAATGTATACGCTACTATGACGAACCAAACCCGTGTACATACGCGCTTTCACCAAAGCCAACCCGCGTACAGATATATAACTTTGCAGCTATTCTAGACACCAGTCACACCCATATCATAACATTTACAGAACATTACATGCATCAGTATACAGATCTAGAATAAGCATGATCAAACCGTATAGAGATGATTCATTCCAAGTCATTAGATCTCGATCTATCCTTAGATTTTGCTCTCCATAAACCACTTAGATGAACCCATAACCTGCATATTGAATCTCATACTTCATCATATATTCAAGACTTTCTCATTACCTTTGCCTAATGATCTTCTTCTCCTTTTATAGTCTTAGGCCTTACTCAATACCATGGTCCAAAACCATTGAGAACCAATACTAGGGACCCAATACCTGAGTTCAACACTTTGGACGCAATACCATGGACCAAAACCATAGGTCTAAATACCACAGACCCAAAAATAAGCTTTCCCAAATGTACGTGCTTTTCTGTGAATGAAAGTGCGTGCATACGCATACGTGACTTTTGATCAGGAATCCCGTGTGTATATGCATCTTTGTATATAGATAACCTACGTGTATACCTACTTGGTATATAGCGAACCTGCGTATATACGCGACTTGGTACATAGTGAACCTGTGTATAACCTACCTGTGTACGCGACTTGATATATAGTGAACCTGCGTATATACTTAGCTTTCTTCATTCTTTGTAGTTTGATCATCGATTCTTCGCTACTGACCTACTGCACTATAATCTGTCATCTTGCCATCAAGGACAACACTTGTATCATAATGCCAACATTTTGTTTTTTATTTTGATGTTGATATGGATTGTAGTTGAAGTGTTTATTGTTATCCTAGTAATATTTACTAGTGAAATAAAAGTTTAAAATTCCTACAATACTCATTCATGCCCCCCTCTCAGCATTATCTTGGTTTCTAACAATTGGTGTCAGAAAGAAACTAAGTTACTTCAGATTTAACATGTGGAATAAAGATCAAGGAACATGGAAAACTAGGAATGCAGATAAACCATTAAGACACCAATGTTTAATGGAACAAACTATGTGTTTTGGAAAGTCAGGATGAATACTTATATTCAATCAGTTTGGGCTAGTGTATGGGAAGTAGTGGAAGAAGAATGTCAAAATCCTATAGCCTTTCTTATTGGATATCAGAAGATCAAATTTACATGTAATGATAAAGTTATGAATGCCCTACTTGTTATCTTGCCTAAATTATATCTAATGAAGGTCATGGATTTCTCTATAGAAAAAATGATTTGGGGCAAGACGAGTAGTTTCTATGATGACATAAAGGTAAATAAAGCCAAAATTTAAGGTTTTAGAATGATATTTGAGTATATGAAGATGTATGATGATGAATATATTTCTAAATATTTTCTTAGGGTTGATGAGGTTGTGAACACTATAAGAGGTTTTGATGAAAAGTTAGAAAAGCTTGTAGTATTTCAAAAGGTGTTAAGATATCTCTTTGAGATATTTAATACCAAGATTTTAGCCGTGGAGGAGATGACATAGCTGAAGACTCTCAGTTTGGACCAAGTTGGCACTCTTATTACTTATGAGATGAGAACTTCTAATGGCAAGCCTACATAAAAGGAGGAATCCTTCTAAGAAACTAGAAGCCCCAAGATAAGTGTGACGATTCATGTGGTGAATCAGATGAAGAGGAATATGAGTTTGTGAGGAAACTTAAGATAGGCTCATTCAAGTACAAAGGTAAACTACCTTTTAAGTTCTTTAGCTGTGGTAAATTTGGTCACTATTCCTCCAAGTGTCCTAAAAGGAAGAACAAATAATATGACCCTAGAGAGAAGTTTAGAAAAGTGAAAAAGGATAAAAATAGGGCTAAAAGGAAAAAATTCTACACCCAAGATGATAGCTCCTTTGAAAGTGAAAACAACCAATCATTATATGAATACACAACTGAAGAAAGTCCAAAGGAATTTATGTTCATGGTAATAGAAAATCTGGAAGTAGAAGCTATTAATTTTGATCAAGAAGAGGAAGAAGTTGAATTAGAAGGAGAGTTGGTTAGGGTTCTTGAAGATATTCAAAGGTCGAGGAAGAAAATAAAACTAAAAAGGAATTGTTGACCAAAGACAAAGTTGTATCCATTGATCCTCTTCTCCTTAAAATTAAGGAAGGTAAGAAGATTAACAAAAAGATAAACCGGTGGCTTGACAAAAGAAATAAAGCATGTGAAATGCTTAAAGAAGAAATTGTTTTGCTAAGGAAAGGGCCAAAGAAGGAAAAAACAAAAATGATATTTAATGAGAAATTTGGAAAAAGGACTGAAAGTATAAATGAGCTTCTTGAAGCATAGAGAGTCTCAAACAATAATGTTGTTCTTTGGTTTTAGGTCAAGTTAATATCAATAGCTGATTTGAATGGAAAGAAATTGATTACCTTTGTGCAAGGAGAAAAAAGTGGGGATGACACAACAAGCAATGAATTTTCAACATAGTAGTAATGAGAAAATGGAAGCATGTAGCCAAATTTCCAACAAAATAATAATCAACAACAACAAAATAAAAGGGGAAATTTGACTAACAAATAGAATCCCACATAGCAACGAAGGATCAACACTAAAGAGAAATATTGAATTTCATAAAGAGCAGTCCACCAAGATTTGAGAAATCGATTTTCTCTTAGGTATGAAGGAAATTTTCCAGGCTGCTATTTTATATTCACAAATTATGGGCACAAAGCAGCAAATTGCAGGGAGAATATATCATATAGATAGTTCATACCGTAAAGAAGAAATTGTCAGCCAAATAAACAATATGTTACGCAAAGTATGAGAAAACCTAGGTACCATAATCCATTCACTCCTTTGAATAATTTCATATAAGGCTATGTTTGTTAGAATTTTGGGCATAGAGTAATTGATTTGAAGCTGAGAAACGAAATGTATTATATAATTATCAAGCAAAATAGCTAGGAACCCAAAGTTTGGAAGAAAACGGAAAACACAAAGAATTGAATATTGTTCTATATGATTAGAATGAAGGAAGCCATTGGTTTGTTGACAGTGGGTGCTCCAAGAACATGTCAAGAGATGAAAGTAAGTTTTTGTCATGGAAAGAAATTAACGAAGGTAATGTGACCTTTGGACACAATGCACCTTGTATGATTTTTGGTAAAGGAGCCTCCAATCTAGAAAATGGTAGAGATAAAGACAAGAATATGTTGTGTGTTGATGGGATGAAGCATAATTTACTCGTTTTGTCTCAGATGTGTGACCAAGGCTATGATGTGTTGTTCAAAGCTAAAGATTATCAAATCAAATATGATGGCACTGAAGAAATAGTAGTTGAGGTTACGAGAACAAAAAATAATGCCTATGTATGAAAATAGAAGGTAAAGAAGTGTTGTCTAACAAAAATTGATGAGATTTGGTTGTGGCATAGAAGGCTTGGACATCTTAATTTTGATGAGAATTTCAATTTAGGCAAGAATACTGTTGTCAAAGATCTGCCAAAGGTTTTAAATCCTAAGAATATTATTTTCAATTCCTGTTAGATTGGAAAGAAAGTTAAATTACCATTCAATTCTAAGGAGAACTCATCAATGAGGCCATTCTAATTGAGAAATATGGACTTATGTGGTCCTTCAAGAATTCATACACCCACAAGTAAATTTTATCTCATGCTAATCATTAATGATTTAATCAGGATGATGTGGGTTTCATTTTTAAGAGAAGATTTAGAGGCCTTTGAGAAGTTTAAAGACTTTAAGGCCATGGCTAAAAGTCAGATAGACTGTAAAAGCAAGTGCTTAAGGTCAGATAATGGAGTTGAGTTTACTTCAAAAGAATATGATGATTTCTACAAGCAGCATGGCATCAAAAGGAAGTTTAGCATAGCAAGGACTCCTTAATATAATAGTGTAGTAGAGAGAGCAAATAGATTAATTCAAGAGTTGGAGAGAACCTTGATGGGTGAAAGAAATATTAAACAAATATTTTGGGTTAAAGACATTCATAAAATACTAGTGATTCTAAACAAAAATCATTTCAAACCAAATAGTGATAAAAATCCATATGAGCTTTGGTATGGCAGGTCATGTGATGGTTAATAATTTAAGAGTTTTTGGAAGAAAATGCTATATTAGAAGGAACGATGAAAATCTTGGTAAGTTTGATGCAATAGTTGATGATGACATTTTTCTTGGGCATTCTCAGAATATCAAGGGTTATACATGTTGCAACAAGAATAAAAACAAGATAGTTGATTTCATTGATGTCAAAGTTGATGAACATATCAATGTTGAAGCCAATCAACCAATAAATATATACTCCACTAATCTAGTCAACAATGAAAAAAAGGCTGAAGAGGCACTTTCAAATGAAGACAATGAAGAACCTTAGATTCCTCAATCCAAATATCTTGCAAGGTATGTGGAAATACATCACCCATCTGACCAAATCATTGGCGACTTAAATTCAGTTTTTGGACAAGAAGAAGAATGTTAAATCCCCCTACTCAAGTGCATGTAGCTCCTCTATCCATGATAGAACCAAAGGGGTTTTTTTTTTTTTTGTGTAAATCAGATAGTTATATTATATAACAAAATAGTGTACAAAATTTCTGCTGAAGCAGATGGACGACTGGGACAGACGAACCAACAAGACTAAAATGCCTGAGGCACACCACGCAGGGCGGCAATGGCAGACCTTATTTGCAGACATTACGAGGGTCGATACATAGTAGACCGAGACATTGACATTGATAAACCCAGAAAAGGCCATAAGTACACTATGATGAAATCTTTTCTTTTGTTGCTCGATTAGAGGAAATAAGAATGTTTTTGGATTTTTCTAGCTTCATGAAATTCAATATTTATTAGATGGATTTCAAATCTTCTTTCTCGAATGGAGAGTTGTAGCAAGACGTCTACACTGAGAAACCTAAGGGGCCGTAGGGCCCTGGTTGATGGTGTCTCTTAGCAGCTTAATTAGAAGAGTAAGCTTACGGTCAACGACATGGATAGCATCCTGAACCCTGGTGATGCGACTGTCCAGAGTGTTGTTGAAGTCCAGGATTCTGGCCATCTGAGCGTCGGTTAAGTTCACTTCAGTGATAATTTTAGGCCTTTCCTTTTCCATGGTTTCCAGCGCTTTGGCTATCAGCGTCTTTGTGCGCCAGCTTTCCGCTTTGGTGCGCACGAACTGAGTAGCCCTCTTAGATGGGGTGCCTGGATCTTTCAGCCAATCCACTTCTGCCACAACCTCCTCCTCCGTGCAACCTCTCTCTTCCTGTTTCACCTTGTCCTCCAGATACGCCACCTTGCGCTTGTGCTTGGCACTGGCTCTGGTCTCATACCCTCTCTTTGCTTCATAGAGGTCCTGATTCACTACAGCGCAGCGACTGCCACCCGCATCCATGATGTTCCTGCTATGCCTTCTCCCACTACACCGATTATCTTTGGTGGAATTTTTCTCACCCTTCGCTTGATCAGATGTGGGATGAACAGGGTTGCGATGTCTTGCTTTATAGCGTCTCCGTTTATGAAATCGCTTAAGGATGGTAGCTGTCCCGCTTAAGCTTCGGGTACCGATGCCATAAATGGGAATTAGGTTCGCACAGATGAGGCCGTTGTAGGCTGAATCATAGAGGAAGTGGCTGCTCATGACTTGATTGCCTTGATGCCATGTATGCTGTACGGTTGAAAGATCATAACGGTGATTGGAAGTAGCGGGGGTACTCTGTGTATCAGCCTGCTGATTTCTCCTGTTCCGAGCTTCAAGTCCCTCTACTTCTTTATGGTTTGACATAAATGCTTTGGGTGCCTTGCCATGCAAATTCCTGCCAGAGGTAACTGATTAGCCAATGCTGCTGCAGTTGGTTCGATAAGTTGAACCGTGATGATCGATTCTTGTGCTGGCATGCCGCCGCCAGGACGTTCCCTGTCCTGGATGTCCTGTCACTCCATCACAGTGGTCATGATTATTGCTGATGCTGATGCTATTCTCATCCCGGTGCCTGGTGCTGGGGCCGTCACCCACTAGGATGAGTCGACGTACCAAAGGGGGTTTATTATTCTAATTAATATGATAATTGGTTCAAATTCATTCATTAAGAGCTTGATTAGATGAATAATAATTAAACATGAGAGCTTGTTCCTAGGCCAACAACACAAGAATATTATTGGGATGAAGTGGGTCTTTAGGAACAAATTGAATGAGTATGGTGAAGTGGTATGAAACAAGGAAATATTAGTTTGCAAAGGCTATGAACAAATTGAATTTTTACACTATGATGAAATCTTTTCTTTTGTTGCTCGATTAGAGGAAATAAGAATGTTTTTGGATTTTTCTAGCTTCATGAAATTCAATATTTATTAGATGGATTTCAAATCTTCTTTCTCGAATGGAGAGTTGTAGCAAGACGTCTACACTGAGAAACCTAATGGTCTTTAGTTTTTAGATAAGCGTTATTAGTTTTTCCATATGAAAAATGTCGTGTATGAGCTCAAGAAAGTTCCACGGGCTTGGTATTCCAAGTTGTATAATTATTTGCTCATGTTTCATTTTAAAAGCAGTGCAATTGATAGTAATTTGTATGTGAAATATAATGATGGAAAATTATTAATGGTGGTTGTATTTTTTGATGATATTATTTTTACCAATGATTCGGATAAATTGACACGCCAATTTTCAGTTGATATGAAGGCTGAATTTGAGTTGTCTATGCATGGAGAAATTTCTTATTTCCTTGTTTTACATATTGCATAGTCTTCCAATGGAATATTTATCTCACAAAGAAGGTATCTTAAGAAAGTGTTGATGAAATTTGGCATGGTTGAATGTTCATTGGTAAGCACCCTAATGGTTAGAGGTTACAATATTAGTAAGACTGGGAATCACTAGAAGTGGATCAAACTATATACACATATATTATTGGAAACCTCTGATATATGGAAGCTTCAAGACCAAACATCATGTAGGAAGTTGGTATTGTTGGAAGATTTGAAGCAATCCCCACACATAACCATCTTATAGCAGCCAATAAGATTCTCATATATCTAATGATGGAAAATTATTAGCGGTGGTCATCTATGTTGATGATAATATTTTTACTGGTGACGCAAATGAATTAAAATCCCAGTTTGCAACTAATATGAAGGTTTAATTTGAGATGTCTATGCTTTGAGAACTTTCTTATTTTCTTGGTTTACAATTTTCACAGTCTTCCAAAGGAATATTTATCTCACAAAGAAAGTATCTCAAGGAAGTATTGAAGAAATTTGGCATCGAGGAATGTTCTTTGGTAAGAACTCAAATGGTTATAGGTTACAAGCTCTACAAGACCAATGAATCACTAGAAGTGGATCATACTATATACATATATATTATTGGAAACCTCCTATATTTGACAGTATGAAGTCTTGACATAATGCAAGCAATTGGTATTGTTGAAATATTTGAAGAAGCCCCCAGACAAACCCATCTTCTAGCATCCAAGAGGATTCCCAAATATCCTAGAGCCATGTTGGACTATGGACTTTGGTACCCAAGATGTAAATATTTTTCACTAATTGTTTTTCATGTTGCTTATTGGGAAGGTGATGTAAATGAACGAAAGAGCACTAGTGGTAGTTCTTTCTTTCTTGGTGAATGTATTTTTTCATGGTTGTGTAAGAAACAAGATTTAATTTCTCTCTCTACTACTGAAGCACAATATATAGCAACAACTTCTTATTGCACTCAACACATGGATTTAATAGACATTATAGGATGTATAAGTATTCTATTGTCAAACTGTGCCAATCATTTGTGATAATAAAGCTGCCATAAACACGAACAAGAACCATATTTTTCATTCAAAGAATAACATATTCCAATCAAGTACCATTCCTTAAGAGATAAAGTTTCAAATCAGATTTTTAAGTTGGCATATGACCCTACAAAATAACATGTAGCTGATATCTTCACTAAATCTCTTCCAAGAGATCAATTTGAGTATTAAAATCAAACATTAGGAGTATATCCTCTTGAATCCCTCCACTAAATCTCCTGTAAGAGAAAGTAAGACAACTAGTAAGAACCCATTATCTTAACGCAAACTTGTTAATTTCACAAGATTAATAAGACAAAGAAAGATTGTATGAAGGGAGGCATGTTAGTTTCTTTCCCACTAATGTCAAAGGGTGCGAACTACCTCAAAGGAAAAGTACACTAAGGGAGAAATACCTTAAACAAAATAAAGGGGGAGAGGTAAGTACAATAGAGTAGAAGAACACAAAAAGAGAAGTCCATCATAGGGGGAGTAACATCTAAACAAGTAGAAGAAAGGAAAGTAAGCACTACACTATACTTTTTCTTTTATGATTTTTTTGTGTTTCCAACAATTGCGAAGGGGGAGAATGTTATAAATATGTTGTCATTGATGGAAAAGGTGGAGAATTATAGAAAAGGAAAATTAGAGTATGACAAAGGTGAAGATGATCAAGGAACTAAGAATTTGGAGCCATTTCTACTCTAATAGATTATCTCAACTATTTTTGGCAACTACTTAGATGGATAGAGCTCTTGAATATATTTCAAATGGTATATAGAAGTTTGCAAATAGCCTCTTGGATCAGAATTTATCAACAGTTAAATATAAAGAGCCCCAAAGGGAATGGTTTCCCAGCTAAAATTGGTATTGAAGTCAAATTGGTGAATGTTCTATGTTGTGGATAAGATTGGCTGAGTGGAGCATCATTTAAAAAGTGGGAAAGTATGAAGGCAGATGTGTGCCACATGCCCTCTTTAACCCATCGAAGCATATGCGGGGGCTCATGCTCAGTCAAAGTTCAATAATAGGGGAGGCCGTTTGTTTTTAAGTATTTCCATATGACAAATCAGAGATTGATGAAACTTCCCGATATGAAATGACCCCAAAGGAAACCCATTTAGAAGGAAATAATTTCAGTGAGAATCAAGGGTACTCCACTTGAGTGTTTGCCAAGAGAGTTTTCAGTGAGAAATAAATGTCAAGAGCTAATGTTTAGTGCAACACTAGGATCAGTGTGGAAGTAAGACCACATGAGTAAACATTTTGAATATATGGTTGATAAGCCATTTTGGGCTAGAGCAAATTTCTTAGGCTATATTGAGAGCTTAACTCCATGAACAAGTTAGAAACTTGTAACTTTGGTGTTTATGCTATATTTCGAGCTCTAGAACCAAACATGTAGGGCATAAAGTTTGTAAAATAGGGATGAACAAGTTGGCAAAAAAGATGGTCAAATGGACAAATTTAGACACATATTTAGCAGTATGACTAAATTTGGAGATAGCTATTTTGAAGAGACACTGTTAAAACCTGTAAAATTCAAGAATTGTAAATTTGGATAGTTTAATTCATGTTTTCTTGTAGAGACAAGGGAGAGTTTTAGAAAGAATTGTTGTGCGCATCAATGGAAAATTCCAAAAGTATAAAAGCAAAATGTTAATGAGATCAAAATGTATGATAAGTGAAAATTAAGTGCAAGATGACTAAATTTCGAACTACTAAACATATCAGCCCTATTATTCTTTATAAGCATAATCAAGTTTGCATGTTTGATGGTGTTGGTGTGTTAGTTATGGATTGATGTTGATGGTTTTTATGGTGGATTAATCAATGTTCAAATATTGTTCAAGGTGATTCTATGATGTTTGTGACGAGTGATGAAAGAGAGAAATTTATTTATTCATTAAAGGAAGTGGCCTTCATGATTTGATTTTGAAAATGGTATGAAGGATGAATCAAGGAGTTCAAGCACGTAGTAGCTTTCATATTAAGGTTTGTATCTCCTTGTAGTAGTGCTTGTTAAATAGTTAGGAATTAGAGCTACTTTCAATGGTTGATGATAAAATAGGGGTTGTAACTCCTTTTAGTTGTAACTAATAAACTAGGGAGTAGTAGCTTCCTTCTTGACTTATCTAGAGAACTTTCTAACAACAAGTAGAAGCTTGAATTTGTGAATTAAATTGAAGAAAATTTTGAGTAATCCATTTGTGATATTTTATGCTTCTTGTGTTTCTTCTTGTGATGTTTATATGAATTGTTGTTGAAGTATTGATTAGTATGCTAGTAATCTTTGCAAGTGAAACAAAATTTTAAAATTCTTGTAATACTCATTCACCCACCCCCTAGTATTCTCCTGGTTTCTAACATGACTCTGTTTTTGTGAATTTTGGCTTCATTGATTTGGGTGCCCTACAATTCCACACAATATACCCAAAGAAACCCGCTCTAACACATATATGATCTATAAGCTAACATTAATATGACATTCAATAAATGTCAATACATATCCACTAAAATATATTATAAAATCCAAAATATACACTATGAGGGTTTATTTCTCCTTAACTTTATGGATCTCGTAATCATATTTATAATGTATGTATGCAAATTATAATTATGCATAAAATAGGGAACAAATGGAACAAACATTCACAAACCATAAAAACAAAAGACATGAACTCGGAAGCTCATTCTTGAGAAAACTTAGCTAAAAGGAGATGCTTCTCTACCCCCCCGTTTGTAAATGGAAATGGAATGCAAGAAAGGGAGTGAGAAATGTGACCCATGGAATCCTACCATGCACAAGGCGTCTCTTTTTTCTCTTTCCCTACCCACTTTTAAACTAATTTTCACATCATTGGAACAAAATGCACTCAAATTATGAAAGCTCTTTTCCTCCTAGTGGCTCGGTTATAACACATCCTAATAGGCTACTAGTGGTAAAGTTTGACTCCAAATCCTAACTACAGTTACCCTATTGACTCTTCTATATTACTCTTCATTATAATCATTCCACTAGCCTATTTTCCATGAATAATGGGGGTTGACATGACATCCTCTAATTTCATGGTGGTCAAAATATGAAGGTCAACTTTCGAGTACCATAACTTTTGTATACATACTATGATTGAGGTGATTTTTGTATTATTGGAAAGATACTTGTGTGTAGAATAATGTAATGAGATGCTTGGTTAAATAACAAAGTTTTACTTGAGAAAAATGACATTTGATGCCTCAAAATTCTTCTTGAATATTTAAAATCCTAATTTGCTAAATTGGGACCCACTGGTAAAAGTGGCTATGTGAGTTGATTTCATGACTTTTTCCACTAAAAAAACATCAATATGGATGAAAAATAATAAAATGACCCGATTCTGATTAGGTAATATGAATCATAGTATTTGAAAGAAGTTAGATTGGAGATCATATTGTCTTGTCCGTCTTAATGTTTACATCTCAATAACGAAAAATGTACGAATTTTTTCTATCATTATATATTCCATGTTTATGTTTTATTCAATAAAGTTCTAACCATTAAATTTATGAATGTATAATTACCAAAACCTTTCTTATCATTATATATTTTAGTGTGCAACACTCTAAGCATTTAACACAATGTAATACAATGAAGCATTTTCACAGTTTCGAGTTTTCAGAAGTGGCAGCAGTAAATGTACATATCATTTTAAAGGATATTTGGCTAATTATGTATCTAACCCTGGAAGGAATTTCAAATTTGGCATTCTGCCCTGAAACTTAGAAAGGGTTCCACAACAATCCAAAATGATCAAAACAACAAGACCTTCCTTCTCATTTAATACATTTATTATTCCCGATGAATGGCTTTGCTAACGAAATTGTTAGTTGCATCGACTTTGAAGGTAGAGTCGATAGAAAGGGGAATTATCTGTGATTATGTGCTGAGATGCATTATGAGCAGTGTGGTCAGTAGTGAGAGTAGTGAGCAGTGTGAGAGCGGGGAGCTTTTATGTAGTAGAAGTATCGAGCAACGAGAAAGGAGCAAAAATAACCTAAACAATAGGGAGTAGTGTGAAGTAATATTGGCATTTTATAGACCTACATATTTCTCAAAATAGGTTGAATGAAAAATGCATTCAAACATCACGGAGGGACAAGAAATTTCAGAACATGTGGAGATAAATGATTTAGGACAAGTGAAAATTTTCTAATCCACCAAAGCTGGGAAGCGGGTTTGGGTCAATGAAAAACAACATCAGGGAATTTTAAAACGAATCCTAGCCTATCTAAAATGGGAGAAGACAAGGAAAAAAATGGTCTAAAAAGGAAAGTACTCAAGACCTCTACAAGAAGTGCTCAAACAAGTCCCCTCTACAAGCACGTGGGAACAAGAAGTCCGAAGGAAAATTCATTGATGATTTTGCATTATATAGTCCCACATCCACACCTCTCACGTAGTCATCTGATCTTTATGTGAAATAATTGTTAAATGCAAATAAAGGTTGGAGGTTTCAGAAGCTAAAAAGCATGAAAGAAATCATAAAATTCATATAATAACAGTTGAGAGCAAGGGTTTCGTAGAAAGAAACAAATTTTTAAAAGAATAAGTGGCATTGCTACATGAAGCACTCCTGATAAGGATGATATAATGACAATGCATGAACGCGGATGTGAAAAACACAAAAAATATGTAGCGGAAAGTACAGAGGTGGTGAATGCGAAATCATCCTAGGATAAAGGGAAAATGATTGCCCAAAAAGACAACCATGAAGAGAAAGCAAGAGAAGAAAGGAATGGAGATTCCACCAAAGTTTCCAAAACTTGGGCTCAAGTTATTAGCAATTCTACTAATAAGGGAGGAGAAATAAACATTCAGTATGACAACATGAAAGATAAAGAAGGAAAGGAAAGACAAAATAATGCAGCAAACATAATTATTAAAGGGGTGAAAGACTATGGGAAAAATGAATGTACTCTTGACCTTGGAAGAGACTTCTTCAAAGACAAGTTTCTATAGCAAGAACAAATAAGTCAAGAATAGAGGGTGGGTAAGTTTAACAGAGAGAAAGAGAGGCCAATAAAATTCATCATGCCTAGCTTGCATGATAAATACATCATTCTAAGCAAGAAACATCTCTTGAGGGGTTCGCCTTTTTTCCTAGAAGAAGATTTAACTATAAAACAACAAGAGGAAAGAAAGGAGGAAACGTTAAAGGTTAGGGCAGCAAGAGATGAAGGTAAGAGAGTATGGATTTATAATGTCAAAGCTATGATAGCATGATTTGGACCTCCTTCTAAAATAGAGAAGCAAGATGGTAATAAAGAAGAGGCAAGAAACTCATCAACATGAAATCAAGAAGCAAGGTCAGTATGGGAAAGAAAGGGAAAAGACTCAAATTTGAGTCTTTCATGTAAAAATAAATATAAATCAAGTGATACCTAGGTTTACTTAAGATTAGTTTGTTGGAACTACAGAGATTACCCATCGAGACAAGGACCTAGGTTAGGGCCTATTACGAAAGATAGAGACATAATTTGCCTCATAGAAACACATGAGCATGAAGGGTGAAAGAAAGCTCTGTTTGAAGGATATTGGAAGATGACAGTGTGGAACAAGGCAACAGGGAATGGCAAAAGACATAGGGGTATCATGGTTTTAGTAAGGGAGAAAGAAGGTCATCTCATTTAGTTAGAAAAAGGAGACTCAAATAAGAAATTCATTTGGTTTAAAATATCAAAAAATGGAAACCACATCAAAATTGAACATGCTATTTTGCGCCGCAAGTTTAAAAAATCTACAAAGGTAGAGGGCTTGACCACAAATATCCATTTGTGGTATTAAAAGTGGATATTTCAACTTATTCACAGCTATGTGAATTCCTTATAGTGGGTGATTTCAATGCTAGGACTGTAAGTGAGAAAGCTAGCATTCTTTGTTGTAAATATGATTGCGACCCTTTTTGGCTTACAAAAGAGAGTAATCATGAGTGGGAAACAATTTTAGAGGACAGGGGCTACAACATCTTCGGTGAACAATTTCTTATTCTATGTAGGGCCTTCGATTTAGTCATTTGTAATTGCTTGACTAGATGGGAAAAGTCTAGTAATTTCACTTAAAATACTTACAATGGGGCAAGTGTAGTAGATTATATATTTTTCTCATATGGTTTGCATGAGAAAATGGAGGAAGTTTTGATTGGAGATCAACTGTGAGACTTAAAATCAGATCACAAGGCAATTTATTTATGTTTCTCTTGGACTAGAAAGAAACAAATAGAGTAAAAGATTCAGCATGTCCACAAAACATCCCACAGGGCAGAATTCTTTTGACCATAGAAAATTGTAATACCTTTAAAAAGATGCTAGAGAGGCTGTTTGAGAAGGATAAAATCAGAGTTCACAGCTTTCATAGTCATGAATTAACACATTTAATTCAATGTGCACTTGCAAAGTGAAAAAAAGCAAAAATTAAGAAGTATGAATCAAATCTCTTTATGGTTAATGCTTGGTTTGACAAGGAATGCAAAAAGGCAAGGATAATGTGGAAAGAGTCAAACAAGGATAACATAAATCTCAAAGCTTACAAGTAGTTATTAAGCAAGAAAAAAGTTGATTTCATGGTTTGAAGGAGGGAAGAACTAATATTCCCTGGGAAAAATAATCCCAAATTATTTTGGAAGGAGCTCCAATTGAAAAAGCTACAAACTGGAAATAGTATTACAGGTTATAAATGGTTTGACAATACAAGACAACTCTATGAGTAGGATCCCAAGGGTGACCCTCCCCCCTTAGTCAATACTGATACTAAACTCTTTATAGTGCAAGAGGTAGAGATGGGTATCAAGAAGTTGGGTGTTGGAAAAGAAAAAGACTTAGCTGAAGTCCATGTAGAATATCCAAAGTGGGGCTCAAATATTCTTGCACCTCACATTACAAAATGTTTCAACAACATCATACAACAGGGGCTCCCCACAGATTGGACAACTAGTCTCACAATACCTCTTTTCAAGAGTGATGGCATCAATAACCGCTCCAATTGTAGGACCATAATGATAAACCCTTTGTTTGCAAAGCTATTTGGAAGCATGCTAGAAAAAAATTAGCAAGTGGGAAGAAGAAAGAGATAAGTGTGCTAAAGGGAAAGTAGGTTTTAGACCTAAACATTCCATAGTTGATCATTGTATAACTTTAAGGCACATCATTGAAAAATTTTGGGAGAAAAAGGAATAAGTATTTTATTGCTTTGTTGATTTGAGAAAAGTGTTTGACTCGGTTCCTAGGGATAAGATTTTACATAGAATGGAGGAACTTGGTTCTCCTAAACATTTGAGAGCAGTTGCGCATAGGCTGTACAAAGAGGTGAAAGTGAAAATTAGAACTTCAGCTGGGATTTTTGAAAGTTTCAGAAGCGATATCAGTGTCAAGCAAGGTTGCCCACTGTCTCCTACCCTTTTTGGTTTATGTATCAACAAGCTTGAGGAGTGGTTAAGGTCACAAGGGGGTGATGATATCTATTTTGGCAAGTTTGTTATAAGTCTTCTTTTGTATGTAGATGACCTTATTCCGATTGCTAAATTGACTCTTGGTTTGCAAGAGCACTTACTGTCCCTTGAGAATTTTTGTAGAAGTGTGGGGATGCAAGTCAATATCAGCAAAACGAAATTAATGGTTTTCTCTCAGAAAAAAACATAACCAACATAAGTTTTACTTTGAAGACAACATTGTGGAAGAAGTTGTGTATTACAAATATGACGGAATTGACTTCAACAAAAATCTAAGCTGGAATGGTTGTAGAAAGAAAAGAACTTTGGGGGATTGGAAAGAAATTTAATCTTTTCAAAATAGGTGTAGAGAGGCAGTGTTATGGGATTGGAAAACCACTCAAACTCTTTTTGGGCTTCTATTGATTCCAGTGATTCTCTATGATTGTGAACTATGGGCCAACAATATATCTGACATGTAGTGGAAACAAATTGAGAAAATTCAGAAGCATTTGATTACAAACAAATTCAAGATTAAAAGTGAAATTCCTTATGCTATCTTGTTAAGTGAAACATGGACTGCTCCTATTGAAGTAATTGCTATCATGAAACTCATAAGGTATTTTAAAAAAATTGAGCAAATTGTAGAGGGTAGATGACCTAAAGTTGTCTCTAATGACAGAATATGCAAGAGAAAAGATACTTGGATGCAACAAAATAACAAATGGTTTAGTAAATGGGGTATTTTCTTGAATGTGTGTCCCGTAAACAACAAAGAGATAAAAGCTTTTGTTATGGACAATTTCCACGAGCGCACTTGGGATAAGGAGCTAGGAAGAAAGAAAAAAGTATTATATTAAAGTATTTAATCCCACTCATAATCATCAATAAAAAGCATACATAGAGGCAACTATCTCTTGGAGAGCCAAAATTATTATTGCTCAGTTAAGGACTAATTCTCATCAACTTCGTTGTGAAAAGGGTGTTGGAAAAGGCCAAAATAAGTGTGGGATGAAAGAGTATGCATTTTTTGTTCTTCTGGAAAAGTGAAAACAGAAAAACATTTCATTTTAGAATGTGAGACCTTCAAAGACAATAGGAAAAATTATGTAGATATGCTAGCAACTAGCTCTTGGGATAATCTATTTAGTGAAGGGTTTGTCGAAAAACTGGGAGCATTTATTTTGAAACTTCACAGAAAAGGGTCGAATACATAAAGCAGATGAAGAAGCAATCTATCCCATAGACTATCTTTAGCCTCGTAAACATTAAAATGATTTCTTTCTATTTTCTTTCTTTCATATTTATCCTCTATTTAATAAAGTTGTAATCATTAAATTTATCAATATATACATGTTCATTTTCAACACTCATTTTTACATTAAAACTAAAAACCCTTCTAACTAGTTACAAATAAATTACTGAATTTTAAAAATACTATTAATGCTAAACAATTATCATACAAGGTAAATAAAAAATTGAATTAAAAAAAAATAAAACAATTAAATTATATGAAACAAAAAATTCTTAACATTACTATCTTTCTTAACATTGTTATCTTTGTTAACATTATTAATTTTTTTATTCTTAAGAATAAAAATTAGGCTTTTTATTATATACTTTCGAAAGCAAAGAAAACAAATTTACCATATTTCCAGTTTTATAGTTAAAATTCACTATTATTCTTTTTCTTTTACTTTTATATATATAATAATCAAAAATTCAATTATTATTCTCTATTTTTATTCGCAATCAAATAATACTAAATAATTCTCACAATAAACTCATATAATCATATATAAAGTAAGCGCTAAGCAAGAACATTATGGAAGTTATTATTAGAATATGATTAACATTTGCATAGTATAAATACTAACTTTAAAACCACCTAAACAAATTGTAATCTGAATCCTGTAAATGAAAAGTAATTTTCAAATATAACTTGTATTATAATTCCATTCCATTGATAAAAAGAATTCAAACTTTTGACAACAATGAAATTCAATTTTATGAATAAAATTTATGTTAAATTTTTTTTTAGGAATTTTGTTTGAATGGTATAAGTTTTGTGTTTTTAGTTATGTGGGTTAAATTTTCAAATAGATATTGCAAGCTGGTTTTTGTGACATTTATGAAATAATTATTTTATCTAGTAAAATAGTAATAATCTAAAAAAACATATTTATTTATTCCAAAATCACTTATATAACAAGAATGAATAAAACTGTTTCATAATTTACTTCTATTACACAATAAATTAACATAATAAAAACACTGATAGACATAAACAACAAGAGACCTCAGTTTACTCTTAAACACAATGAATGGGTGGGTGAGTTTACTAAGATGGTGTCTACGTGACCATCTTCAATGTGGAATTAAGTGAAGACAATGTTTCCATGGTGCTTAGTGAAGATATTGAGCTTCTGATGAAGTATGTTGAGTTGTAACGGAATATCCTCCAATTGAAATTTTGTTTTTTTGTTCGACTTCACATTTTTCCTACATTACTTTTCCCGTGATTTTTTTTTATTTTCCAATAGACATGAACTCCATAGAAGTATTAAGTTTCTTGAGTACTTGCACAACCAACATTCAACGCCCAATCCCCCATTTCAGCCAAGCCCTCCAGCATCTCCACATTCGACATGTTCTTCTGCCTAAGAAGCACTTCTCCCTTGACTTCAACTAATTTAGTTTGGACAACTAGTGGGGTACATGAAAGGTATCTGCTAGTGATTTCATGAGTAGCAATATGAGAGTCTATGTATGAGAGGTTGGGGTTTAAGCGGTATGTTGCTGGGTGTATCCACTCCCACCATCTCAATTAGCATCAACGCCAGTTTATCCTTGATGACCTCTCGCCATGAAGAAAATATGGAAAAGAGGCCAATAATTGGTATATCTGCAAATAGTAGGAACGACTCCCTAGACCACAAAGATCCCATAAGGTTGACCCATCATACAACACTGCCACATTTATAGAGTGTTAAATGAGTTGTTATGGAGGATGCTAGATTAACAAAATTCAGAGCAAATCCAATACATTCAGAGCAAATTTCTCTTCAAGATTGAGACACACTTCATAAAATTGACAACAAGGGTCATTGCTAAAATACAAAGCTTCACAAATTGCCTCTTTGAAGAGATAAGCAGCCTAAAATAACTGGTCTCTAAAAGTATAACCACCCGGTAGTTTTAGATTTCATGGAAACTATCGTACTAATCCACATCCATAGACCAGTCACAGAATTAATTTGGAACATTTCCAATAAAATAATGTGAGAAAGAAATCTCGACAAAGCATATAAACTACAGATACAAATTTTATATAACCAAAAAAAACAGGGAAATTATGTACATGGTGCACTAGTCCACTTGGAAACTTTCCTCCATTCTTTTCGTAACAAAAGTTATTAGATAGAGCCCACCTTTGGAACAAGAAAAACTTCATACATGTATATACCTCCTAAAAAAAACCTGCTTACTATAAAATCACCCCATTGCTTAATTAAATTTTATTTTAAATAAAGATAGCATTGTTACCGTTCGTCCATTTTGACGGTGACAGCTCTCATTACAAATCGTCACCTTTTAGACAATTCCCTGACCTTAATCCCGAGCCACATGGGAGAAGAAGAAAATATGAATTTGAGCTTTGGAAATGACATTATATAAATGTCAATCACTTTACCTATCATGAAAGGGAGTTGTATATAATGCGATTTTTTGGAGATTCCGGTGACGGAATCCGGCGGAAGAAATTGAGGTTAAATTTTTATTTGTTGCAGTTAAAATGGTTTTTTAATTGCATATTTGGATTTAGCATCTTGAAAAACCTCTGGGACGCTTTGATTGTGCAGAAACTAGCTATCAAACTTGCTATTCTAATAAATTGCTGCCAGATTTTGATCGGAAAAACCCACCGGAAAAGCCTTCAAAAAGTCGCATTATAAACAACTGCTCATGAAAATTGAGATATTCGGAAAACCATAGGATATGTTTTTAACACATTATTTAAAATTGTATGATTAAGATCTGAACATGTAATCATTTCGAAAATTATAGAGAAACATCAAATATATCAAATTTGTAATTTTAATATTGTAATTAAAAGTAATATATCTTATTCCATTTTTGAAATAAAAATTAGTGTAAACTCATTAAAAATAAAAATATTTAAATATTTAATGTAAAAACATAAATAGATATTTTAGGTTTAAATTAGT
>APFE031389875.1:37309-49399 GCA_000404065.3 Pinus taeda | reverse complement strand
AATATTAATAACTACCGTTTACTTGGAAACAAAACCATCAATCTTAAAAAAACCATATATAAACTAAAACAAACTTTAATACCATTCATTAAAAAAATATGTATGGTACATTAAAAACCTAAAGAATACGTTTTCTAGTAAGCGTATTCCAAGGTAAAAAAGCAGATCACAAGATCGCCATAATCTCCCATAAAGGGGCACATCACAAGATCACTACAATGTAGTGTGACAGGATCCGTTTTCCTTTATGGCAACGTTTTATTGAACTACACCAACATACTATTAAAATTTTGGGAAAAAATGCATCAAATGATGCAACAATTATTGCCTTAAAAATACCATATTTAGAATTATTGTTGTGATTTATTTGCGTCCGACACCATGCTACTAAAGGTAATGTCAAATTGGTCCCTACAAAAGTCAAAAATTTCGGCAATAAACATGACCTTGTATTTAATAATGAGAACACAAGGAATTTTTTAAACTTTTAGAAATAATGTTAAAATATAATTACATTATAAAGAATCTAGTGGAAGGAATAAATAATTTGTTTGTTTGTAAATATAAAAATTTAATTAATAATTTTCAAAATCAAATAAAATATAAATTAATAAACTATGATTTTACTATTAAAAAAATTAATATATAAATATAAAATAAAAAACTATTAAAATTTTCATTCTTAAAAAGTTCTTTAAAATTATACATATATATTTATTAGTACAAAATTCATGACTTATATTAATTATTTGTATTTATATATTATAATATAGTTATATACAAATGTAAATTACACAAGATGAATAATGTTATGTAAAAAGCAGAATAGAAGTTTAAACGTGAAAGGAATAAAAAGATGTATAATCAAGAAATCAATTAATGAAAATCACCAAGAGTGGCAATTCAACTTTTTAATAATAATTGAGATTTTTTTATAATAATAGAAATTAATTATTGCAAAAGGTGATAATTTTCTGTTGTGGTTTTCCTCGTGCACAAATAAATAAAAGGACATATCCAATGCATATGATGCAACTATAAGACATATAAGACAGAAAATGAAAAGGGTTGAGATTGAGTGCATGTATTTTTATTACTTAAAATCTACTTTATTCTCTAAGTAATTGAAGAAGTACAAAATTGTAATTATAGTTATGATTTTGTGAGGATGTAAAAGTAGTATAGAAAAAAATAGAATCTATTTTAAGAGCTAGTAGAGGAATAGGTTTGAAGTGTTATATATATGTGTGGGGAGGAAATAAATGGATTTAATGTTAAAATAGGTTAATTAACAAATTATTTTAAATAATGGTGAAAAAATTTTAAGTGATGAAAAAATTAGGTTGGTAAAGAATCTAAGTAATGATAATAATTTTAGTAGTGAATGTTAGTTATAAAAATAGAATATTAATAATTAAATATCTACATTTATAAATATGTCTATTACATTTAATATGAAATAGGGTTTTTAGAGTTTAAATTTAATTATAATAATTATTAGATGGATGTTAGAGATTTATTCTCTATGAAATATTTAGAATGTTTTTATTAATATACACATATTGAAGGTTGAGATATGGGCAAAGAAGTTATGTCATTTTTCTTTTTTAATTAAATTGATTAATAAGAAAATATGATATCAGTGCCATATGAAATGAGTTTTAGTTTTTTGGGCATGTGGAATTTGATAATCCATGACAATGGTCCATGATAATGTAATAAAGCATATTTAAATATTAAGAATATACATGGTTAAGAATATTGGCACACATTTTTTTCAAATGTATACTTTTTTAACTTACATATTAATTTTTTATAATTAATAATAATTACTATAATTTTTAACAAAGTTATAATTTTGTTCATTTTTAGGTTTTTTTTTAAATTTTAGCATTATGAGAAGTATGATGAAATATCATGCAACAAAATCAATTTGATGTAGTGAATCCTTTTCTTCTTGACATAACTAGCCTGGTTGACTTTCCCTTTGCACTTGCTCGTGGTCAGAATCTTCGTCTCAATGTAATGAAAGTCTAGACATGTCTTTTCTCAACCCCCTTCAATTATAGTTTTCTTTCACAACCTTAGAAAGGATGTAAGTTCCCATTGACGTGGGCTAGTTTTACTCAGGTTCTTGACCTTGTGCCCATTTGACCTTGAACTACTAAAAATTTAGTCTTGGCCCAAAAGGCACCTGGGCACCCATAAGGTAATTGTGGTGATAATTGGGTGCTCTTGTTGGACATGGGGCCTCAGAATTGCATGACTATGATCGACTAGGTGAGACCTATAACAGATGTGGATTGTTGGGGGCCTTCAATTATGACACATGAAAAAGACTAGGAGGGGGCGTAATGATATCAATGGACACAATACACATACGAAATCAATGGTGGATGGAAACTATGGGTGGGTACCCCTTATATCAATAGAAGAAGGGGTGTCCATGACTAGACTCTACCCTCTGATAAAACCACTTGTTTTCCTTTCTCTAAAACCTCATTATGGAACTTCACATGGACCTGGTGTTCGCCATGTGTCCCCAATGTTCCTCTGGTTTCATTTCCATTGTCCAAAAACACTCTCCTCAGGTCAAATGATGAACCTTCCTTACTCCTTGAATCATGGAGTCTCCTTTGATCTCAAATTTGAAATCGCCATTAATTGACAGTGATCTTCGAATTTCTTTTACTCATCATGTGATTTGAGGAAATCATAAAGTAGGAGCCACATAGTACTATCACAAGATAAAAAATGGAAATTGAACAAATAAAAGGCCATATGAAAAAGATCTATATCTTGTACCACTAAGAATATTATTTAGTTATTGGGGTTTTACAAAATCATGTTCCTATAGGCTATCCTTCTCCTTCTTCATGCTTCCTAGATTCACTCTACTTTGTACAATGTGACTTGGCATAACTAACAGGTCTTCAAGGCATCGATACTTTGGTTATCATGCTAGTGTGCTCATTGTGCCAACACTAGACTAGCACATTGCATTCACAATCTACCTACGCAAAGAAATCATGCACATGTATTTATGATGTGAATTCAAAAATTTACATTCATTACTCAAAATAAGAGGTATTTACAAAGGCTTATGTAGCCCCCTTTTTGAGTTTCCTCTAAGCTCCTTGACCTTTTCTATCAAAACCATGGATTGGGCTCTACCCTCTTTTGCTAATTCACTTTTCTACTATTGTGCATTTTACACTTGTATATTATGTACAAGTTGGAAAACATCCTAATAGAAAAAAAATATTCTGAATATCTATCCTAAATAGCTAAGACTACTAACACCTCATCTTGACACTTGTCCCATTTATAAAGGCCGACTTGCCCAAAATACCATCTCAGTAACCTATATCCTTGTTGTTCACTTATAATTACATCAAGATTTCGTATTCTAGATTTTTTTCCCACAAATTACATTGGAGGGAATTTCTTCCCTTTTATATAATTTCATGATCCCCTAGGGTCTAGTCAGAAATGGATTGCATAAGGTTTGATGACCCAATGTCAAAATCCCCAAGTAGAAATTTTATGATGTCCTAGTCATATGTCTTCAATTTGATGAAGTCCTCTTGGATGCTTGACTTTGTGTTGGTGCTACCCATTCGTCCATTTATTTTGTTTTTCTATTTCTATCATTGTCCTTCCAGGATCATAAGTTTTGTTTTGTTTCTTCCTTTCTCTTGTTATGTTGATGCATTCTCTTATAGTCAACCAAGTCTTGCAACTAACTCTTTATTCCTTCTCACTATACCATTTCTTAGGTACCTTTAACCCCGATAATTCCTTGTCCATAGTGATGAAAGGAGATTTTGGGGTATACCAATTTCCCCTTTCTTTATAAATTTTGATCCTGGGACCTGTGGGTTATGGGCCTACAAACCTATTGAAAGCATTAAACATGCGCCTTGGCCTTAAAGTCGGAACAACACCACTTAAACGATTTTTCTTTGAAAACCAAGACCACACCACTCTATCGGAAATACACAGGAAATGTGGGAAACCTAACCTGAAAGCCTAAGGCTAGACTTCAAAATCTATAAGCCCGCATATATAAATTCTCAGATCCACACATCAAAGACACCTCCGCAATGCCACTCCTTTCTTTTTCCAATCGTCGATTGACGCTTCTCGCCATTGGCATATCAACATTACATTACACCATCTGCTAACCCTTCAACTTTGCGATATGTGATTAGATCTTGACTATCCATTGTATCCTCCAATCCAATGGTTGGAATTACAACCAATCAACGAAACTAATTGTTGATCCTCTGTCATCGATTAACTTGCGATAGGTCTAACAGTTCACAAATATTTTGGGTGGACAACAAGCATGGGGATTAACTACTCGAAAAGTAGTTTCCTTTCTCCTCCTCACTGCTACGTGTCCTCCGTTAAGTGGAATTGACTGCCAACCCAAATTACCACTTACCACTTGAAAACTCGCCTAAAATACCACCTTCTGTTGCGAAACCATTTCTCTCGCAAATTAACTTTTGCGCTCTTTCGCCATGCGATGGCCATCGATCTATCCCATCGGACGGTTCTGATTCTTTCCTATCTATGCCATTGGTCCTCTACGTATTGATGGATCTAAGTTAAAACCCCAATTTCTCTTCCATATTCTGTTACGACAACCATGTCACAATCAACTTGACATTTTTGGTTTATTATTGGATCAGCATCAATCCTTTAAGTGATCGATGGTCGATCAACAATCTACTAACATTGGATTCAAGCCATCACTACATATATACACAAATAACATAAAAAAGGCATTATTACATAAACATACAAGAAAATCCACATAACACGTAATCTATTCACTATACATAGTACAATTACATCCTAAGGTATTTCAGCCTTAGTAACAGTTCTCCTCTCGACTACATTGTGGATACTCTATGCTTACACAAATTCTATCTATCACTCTATATCCCCTATCTGTCTCACGATATATATATATATATATGCAGGTTCATTGTTACAGGAATATTGGATTGGATCACTGAAAGGATCCGATCAATCCTCTCTTTGATTTCCTCAACAACCCCTAAATCTCTCTATTTGTATACATATGGCATATTACATTACATTAATTAAGTCTTCTAGAGACTTATCCATTCCATCATTTACTCTATTTTAATAGAAATTTGTCCCTTTTTTTCTCCGATGGTCCACGTCATCCTCCTTGCTCTGCTTTGGATTCCTACTTTCATGAAGAGTGTCAGATGCTCTTGCATCATATATTGTCCAACTTGTTTCGTGCTATACCAAATCTTGGTACCAATCACTCTCAACAATGTCTTCAAAAATTCAATGGCTTCATTGGCCATCTTATTACTGAGACGAACTCTCCATTCTCACTCTTAATTAAAGAAGTTTGACATCCTTCCCCATGGTAGACCTATAGATGATAGACTTTCCTCCTTTGTGCATGAAATAAATTTATTACACCAATACTTTTCTTCATTAACTATTGGTTCTCCTTCATTGTTACCTTAAACAAAATATGAATATTCACTATCAATAGGATAATTATTTTTCTTTGAAACATTGTTCTTCTCTATGCTCCAATATTGATAATGAAATAAGATTTCACTTTCATGAGACAAACTTGTGTCACCTTCCCCTTCCTCACCTCCTACTGGAAGCATGTTTTATTATTTTTATGCATGCTTAATTCTAATCCAAATAGTATTTACATCATATAATTTAGAAGTAAGTCTTTCAGATTAATCACATTGCAGTGTGATTAATCCGAAAGACTTACTTCTAAATTATGGATCACAAAAGTCTTAGATCTAACATCATGTAATTTATCAAAATCCTTACATGCCTTAAGCATCTCAGCCTCTTCCATAGTTATTTGTTGAATTATTTATGCAGTCTTCCATATTATTCATGTTTTCCAACCAGTCCCCTTTATATTATAATTCCTTTTCATATTGTGACAACACTATATTCAAATTCTATCCCTTCTCCTTTATGGGGTTGACCTCGTATTTTCTCTCTTGAATTTCTTCTTCCTTCACACTGCCTCTAGATGATATTTTTTATTCATTCTTCCTAAAGCTTCATACCTACTCTCACTCTATATCTTAATTGTAGGATTACATAGTTACCTCCATACTTCACCTTCATTGTGTCCTTCATCCTCTTTAATTTCTAGAAGATACTAGATTCCTTCCATGGAACATTCAATATTGTGTATGTTAAGCTTCTTCACTTTCACAACTGATTCTCTAGACATAAAATTAGTAGCTTCTATAGAAATCTATACATTTATAATTTTTTGAGAACACAACATGCCTCAATTCTACCTCCATTGCCACTTACAAGATAAATTTCCATTTTCAAACTCTAGATTTTCTCCTTGCCTTTCTATTTCTTTTAAGGCAACCTTCTAGTCCACAACAAATGTCTATGTATACCCAATCCCTAAGGTATTCTAATCATATGAATTATTCATTTTCTATTGAAACCTTATCATCTAAAAGTTATTCTCTTCATTGATAAATCCTTTACACTTAGTTCTTCCTTGAGCTTGTCTAGATCTCCCTCATTAGAGTAGTACTTCTCCTCCTCATTTTATTGTAGAATTTGGTTGACCTTTTCTTCCTCACTTGTTTTATCTATTAAACATAAACACGGTACCTTATCATATGCATCTTCATTCCTTTCATGTTCATCAAGATCCATACTACCTTTCATTATCACACATTATTGAATTTTATTTCATTTGCTAAATTCTCCTTTTCTCTATTTTTTAGAGACAAATTTTCTTGATTTTCATAATTTGTGAAAACCTTTAGTGACTATCCACCTCCAGTACCTGCAAAAATTGCATTGACAGAAACTTTGTTAGATTTAAAATTCCAAGGCTCTCTAGCCTCACCCTTTATCATAAGATTCTTTTTCCATATTGGAATTTTTTCAGAATCCATGAGACTCTCAGTAGATATATCTTCATAAACATCTTCTCCAAGGAATGTCCCTTGGTCTAGTTGACAATAGCGAACTCTCTCTTCCTCACAGCTAGATACTCTAATATTTTCATCTTTCAACTGAGTGCTCAACATGCACCTCAATTTCTTTCTCAACCTCCTAGAAAGAACTTCCTAACAGGCCATTAGATATTTTTCTTTAGATCCCATTCACATATATGATCTTCATTATCCATAGATTTTAGTAGCATGTTCATCACACTAAGTATTTCCTTTAACTCAACCATCTCTCGATTAATTTCCTCTTGGTTCATATGCCTTCTCCTAATGCCATCTTCTTTGGCATATTTCTCCATTATCTTGTGGATTCAACTAGAAACATTCTCATGACCATCAATTTCCACATGTTTCTTCTTATTTATGAGATTTTTCATGCTCACAATGAGTTGCAAACATGCCTCCATAAGACACCTCGCTGAGCTTCTCTCCTTAGGTATTTTCCTTCTAGTATCATAGGTTCTCCTCCTCTCGAACCTCTCGAGCCTACTCTACCCTTATAGTTGTTCCATTTTTCTCATCTCTCTGAAGAACTTCTCCTGTTCTCTTCACTTCTTGAGCACTTCCTTTATCCCCTTCATTTTTCCAAAATCATCTGGAACACTTTTTTTTTCTCTCTAAAAATTCTCTATTGAAAGGGTTATTCTCCACAATTATTTTTTTCCTTCTGCTACTACCTATAATTGTTTTCTTCTTTACTATCTTAAAATAAAATTTTAAAGACCCATTATGCTCTAGGTCTCCTCAACACTCAAATATCCAAATATCCTGCTTTAATTACTTTAATGTGATCTAAATATCATCTTCTAGTTTTTTTTTTGGATGGAAATATCTTCCACTAAGCTCTACTTCTTTGTCCCACTCTCTCCTCCATGAGCATTCTTTCCAAATCTATTGGTTGGCTACATTTTTTCTCTAGTCCCCTCCTCATTTGCTCAAACATTCACTTTGTTTCTTAATCGTCAAGAGCGTTGCTACACATTGATACCACTTGATTTAGTGAAATCATGCTAATGTAGTGAATCATTTTCCTCATGGTGCAATTAGCCCAACTAATTTCTCCTCTAGCCTCGCTCATGTTCACAATCTTCATCTTGATGCAACCTAAGTCTAGAATTTTGTATTCTAGCCCCCCTAGTTTATAGTTTTCTTTGAAAACCACAACAAATACATAAATTCCCTCTAACATTGGCTAGTTATACTTATATTCTTAACACATATTTAATTAAAATTAGAATTATAAGGTGGATCTAGAACTTTTTTACTTTAACTAGATTGAGTTTTTCCAAAAAAAGAACTAGAAAATCACTTAATTTACTACTTTGAATATATATATATATATATATATTACTATTTTTGTGATAAAATTATCATGATAAACTATGTAAGAGATATTTATATAATGTTCTCGACTATTTTTATAAAATTACCATAATAAAATATGTAACACAATTTTTTTCCAAAAAAAGGAGCTAGAAAATTGCTTAATTCACTACATTAAATGGATATATTCACTATTTTTGTGATAAAATTATCATGATAAACTATGTAACACAAACTTATATAATATTCACTATTTTTCTGATAAATTATCATAATAAACTATATACCACAAATTTATATAAATTTGTTGAAGATAATTTTTCACTAATTCATGTCTTAACACTTAACGTGATTTCAACCTTGAATGTCACCATTTACATAATACTTCATAGCACAACCATTGTCAATTGAGCTTCACTTAATGGGTTCATTGTTCCTTTATTAACCAATTAGTAGTATTTGAAATTTCTAACAAGTATTATGGCTAATAATAATAATAATTATTAGCTATTAATAATAATTTACTATTTATTATTAAGAAAGTTATGAATTATTAAACTATTATTAAATAATGAAATAACTAAATAATTAATTTAATTTAGCTATTTAATAAATAAAATAACCAAGGGGGTTGACCACCTAACCTCGACTACAACTGGGGCCCAATCTGCTGGTTGCTTCTTGGTCTAATTGACGAGAAAATTGGTAGGACAACCTCGACCCATGACTAGCAGTTAGTGATTTTGGTTAATGCAAGGGATTAATTATGCATAGACTACGTTGGCCTACACACATAGAAAGGATAAAACAAGGATATCCTTGCTCATAAGAAAGGCAGAAATCCATTGCAACATCCTACTATCATGCAGTGGAAGAATAAAAGAATGGTCCACCTTAGACGTGGGATTTATCATCCATATTTCCTTTGAAATTCATTTAAGAGTGCAAGCATTCCAAGTGGGCTCCCTCTCTTATTGTTCTAGTTTTTCAAGGCATAAGCATTTCATGTGGGAGCCTTCTCTTGTTTTAAAGTTGTTTAGGGTGTAAGAATTCTAGGTGGAGAACTTCTCCCATTGTTTTGGAGAATTTTGTATCTACGGATAAATACTAGTTTCCTAGATAAGTAGCCATATTTAGAACAACGGTTTAATGCACTTTAGCCTTTTTCTATAAGCAATAGAAAAGACAAAGAAGATTATAAGACCTACTTGTAGTTCTGCTTTCCTCTTGTCTCCTTTGTATCGATCCTATCCCTCCTTCCTATACTTAACACATTTGAGAAGTACTTGTAAACATCAACAGAAGACAAAGAACCAATCAAAGCAAAAGATCTATTGAATACAAGTAAATGGAACTAGACACATTCACACATATAAGCATCATATAACAAGATAAGCATATAGGAAAAGGGTTCAAATAGTTTATTGAATAGAAGAAGGAATTACAACCATCAAGTCTTATTCAAAGTCACTCCTCCAGCTTGGATTCCATCCACATCACATCAAAATCATGACAAATTTATAGCATAAAAATACTTGTCTCAAAGTCAATTCTCATAAAAACATTATCTCCTTACGATTCAACATAGTCCAGCCCCCTGATCACTTAGATGAGTGTTCAATTTATAGAAGGATCAAGGAGGATATGTCATAAATGGGGGTATTGAATGGCCTTCCATACTTAGAATTAGTTCCATGGAGGAAGAGATGAGAGGATAGGATACATCTTAGCTCATTTCTCATCCATTTTTGAGCTCATAGGAGTTGATAAGTGAGAGAAACTTCTAGAATACTCCAAGAGATAAGAATATTCTCCAAACTCTATGTGAATTTCGCTCAATCTCCCCCAGCAAAGGTGAAAGAGGGCCTAAGTGCTCTGTAGAGCACTTTACGATGGACTCAACTAATTTGTAGTGCACCCTTACATGGGCCTACCTGCACTGGTCCCTTTAGAGGTCATTTCAGGATGTCTTCAAGTCATGAAACTATCTGGGAAGGAGGCATTCAAAAAGGTGAATTGTTTACGGCATGTAGCAACTGAAATTAGGGTTTGATGAGCCCTAAAATATTGATCTGGATGATGGGAGTGATGTGCACAGTTGGATCTGTAACACCCATTGTTTCAAGTCGATAAATTTATTGGTTTTGGATCAAGGATTTATATCGACTATAATAAGAAATATTAGGATAAGGCCACTTCAAATTTTATTTCAATTGTCTTGCGTTTATTGATTAAGTTCTTAGTTGGTTTTTATTGAAATTAGCTACTCCAATAGTATTTTAATATACAAGGTCTACAAACACATTATTTTTAAGTGCATCATTGAATTTGACTATGTGAATTTGATATAGTCAGAAATTATGTTCGTGTTGAAGCCTCGAAAATCACTGCAACAACATGGGGGATGACCACTCGGTCCGGACCTTAAAGAAACTCCTTTTTTGTTTGGAATGGTGGTTCCGACTCGTTCAACTAGGTCCAATTACCTTCTCTCAATCTCCAATGGCTTTAAAATATGACTTTCATTCACCAATGGAGAAGATACATTAGATCAACCCTCTTGCTGATCACGGAAGAAAGTGATCCTTAAGCTGATTTAGGGCTCAACCAATCCACTACTAAAGTTTGCCTCTTTGGGAAGAGGACTTAAAATAATGCAGAAATTAATCTAAATGCAAACTTATTCTAAGATCCAAGCAAAAGAACTATCTTAATCATATTTCAATTAGGCAGATATAGATCTAACCCAACCAAGAGCAAGATATTTAAATTATTGGGATTTAAATATGTCTAGCTTATAATGAATATCAAGCTAATGAAGTAGTTTAATTAACTGTCATTATGAATACCACACATATCTTATTGAGACCTCTTAACTGAAATAATCAATCAACAACACTCAGGAAGAAGTTCTCAGAATGATTTTGATCATCTAATCAGTAACTTGAATTATTAAACAATAATATGTGGAAAAAGTTCTCAACATATCACTATTTAACAAATTAGTTTTAAGAGACAGATTTATGACTAAATAGTTACTCAAAAATCAAAATTTAGCCCATAAGAGCATAGATAAATAATAACATAAAATAGACACAAATTACCCATACCGATAAAAGTGCACAAATATGTAAGTAAATTAATACATTCCCGTCATTATAAAATGAAACTAGCATTTAAAATAATAGTATTCGAAATACGAATTTGTTGAATCCATTTCTCCAGCTCCCGTCTCTAATAGTCCTTTACAATGTCTGAGCTTATGCTTTCAAAAGCAAAATACAATAGTGCAAACTCTGTTCATTATACATAACTTGGAATGTAAAAGAAAAACCTCAATAATCCCCAAATTTGAGATTTCCACTTCTTCCACCTACAACTCTAAATCCCTATTACAAAAGTTCTTTTAGAATTTTAGAATTGCAGACGAGAGCAACCCCTTATTATATTTTGTAATATGCTATTTAGAATATTAGCAAATGAATTATTTATAAGAAATTTTATTGAAGAAGAGATTTTCTCAATCCATTCATCTGTTGAAAATTTCATTCTTTAATTGCTAGAGCATTCTCATTTATTGAAATCTTTTTCTCCATATTTTTTCTACTATTTTCCTGCAAAAAGAAATTAAAATAAATTAAGATGCAACAATAAAATCAAATTTTTATTTCTCGCATTTAAAACAAGTCAATCAAATATAATTAATAAATTATTCAAAATAAAATATAAGCTTTCTATTGATGCC
>APFE031389875.1:2491-21541 GCA_000404065.3 Pinus taeda | reverse complement strand
ATTTAATATTAAATATCAATTTTTTATTTTGGTTTTACTTTAAAGATGTTTAATTTAGTTATGAAATTATCCAGAGTATATTTTCTTATCTAAACTACAACCACTTTGATAAAAATAAACTACAACCACTATGACATTTTGAGTTTTCGAGATTAGTAATTTATTTGAAAATAGAAAATTAGAATAAATGATTGAAATCCTGATGTTTTATGATTTGGCTGTATAAGTAAAAAAAATTAAAAATGTTAGTAATAACTAATTAGGGGTTACTATTCAAAATAAACGCATTATTGAACTAATTTATTTACAAAAATGGAATATTGTACATTTTATGCATTTTTAACCCAAGAGACATAATTGATTAAACTTCAAAGGAGTGTCATTTACAAACTAGTTTTCTAAATGAGGTGAAACAAGTATCAATGGGAAGCTTATAAAAAATCAATTTTAACAAAGCAATCAAGACAAAAATCCAAAGAAAATGAAAAATTAACAAAAGTGTAAGATAATAAACTAAATAAAACACATAAAAGGTGTTTAGCGAAATTTTTTATAGAGAGGGTCCCCATTATTTGAGGTGAACAAGTAAAAAATGGGGGGGTTGTGTTTTATCACAACATTTGGTTAAAAAAAAATTGAACTTAAAAATTGAATGAAAGTGTCATGTCACATAAAGTAACATCTCATGGAAGAGAAGAATAGTGGAAACAAAATCTCACTTTATTTTAATTGTCTTGAATTTATTCATTAAGTTCTTAAATGGTTTATATTGAAATTAGCTACTCCAACGTTATTTTAACCTACAAAACCTAAAAATATAATGTTTTTAAGTGCATTATTGAATTTGATGATGAAAACTTGATATAGTGAGAATTTATGTTGGTTAGAAAAATGAACCTAAAAATTAAATGAAATTTTCTTATGATTTACATAAAGTATCGTGACATAGAATATAAGAATAGTGGAAAAGAACGTCACTTTTGAGATATCAGAATCAATCATTTATATGAAGAATACAACAAATAAGCAGATGAGTTATCAAAGAGTGCCTTGTCATTAGGTCTCGACTCCATAACATTCAAAGATATTGATAGTTTCTCTATAAAAGAGGCACACTCCATTCCCGAGCATCAATGAACTAAATATCATTCCCGGAAGGATGGAGTTCTAGGTCAACAATGCAAAAAGTGAATTTCATCATCCCAATAAATCAACACAATTCTGGGAGTCATAACCTCATAATTTTTTTTAGTGCTACACGCCAAAGCATTAAGTGACAATTTTGAAATTTGTATAGACACACTTATTGAGTTGATTTCATTAGTAGCAAACTTAGTATGCAATATTTCAAGCATGTATAAAAAAATAGACTAGTCAAGTCAAGGTGAATCTGTAGTCATTAGTTGATAGACAATTAAATTTTGTGTTTATAGTTACTCTTATGTAAAAGTAAAAATATGAAAAACAACAAATGTTACACTCTATAATGTACCCTTTTTTTATTATAATCGAATAAAAAAATGTAAAATTTTGAATCGAAAAGCTAGCATCACATGATTACACAAAAGTTGTACTAAAATGTCCATATATATACTAAATAATATAAAACTCCACGAAAAATAATATGAGTACAAGACTTGATATATAACAAAACATTGAAAACTGTTTTTGAAGTATATTAATAGATATTTCGAAAGACAAAATTACATTCATGAATCATCTCCATCCTATCTGAAGATATTCTCTCAAGTATATTAGGAATAACTTCTACACCACATTTATTTATCTGTGTATTATGGGAATCTTCTTCCTTCAGAATCCATGTTGAAACTATGGTGATGATTGGAATAGATCCAAGTTTTGTGTCATCTTCTTTTGGTTCCTGTTGATAGCGGAAAGGTTCCCAGTTGCAATGGTTTGAGTATTGGTCCAATTAGGGTCCAAAATAGACCCATTTTTGTTGAAGTGGTTGTATAATCTTCGGAACCAAGGCTCAATTTCCTGTTTTAAATTAAAAATAAACTAAAATAATGTTTAAAATTAGACCGCTCTGATACAGAAAAAGTAGAGAAAAAGTAGACCACTCTGATACTGCTAATCCAGATTTAAATAGGGACACAACAAACTAAAGAGATAACCATATGCACAGAGATGCAGTGGAAATAATACTTCATTTCATTAATGTAGAATACTGAAATATGCTTACAAACAGAAATGGAAATAAACCAGCTAGGGCAATGGTAGCTTATCTCTGAGAAGAGATGTGGTGGCTACATACCTTTGAACTGTGTTACAATGAGGCTCGAATGCCTATTTATTGTTGAGAAACAATGGAAAACCCTAAACATCTAAAACCTAATCCTAGGAGATGAAATTCCAAATTGTTGGCCCCGTTTTGGGTAAATTGGTACATCAACTTCCCGGGGTCATAACTTTGGCATACTATCTCCATTTGATGCACACAATAACTTGTTAGAAAGATATATCCAAGTAATACAACTTTGGGAAGAGAAACATCGATACAAGGACCCATGTTGCTCCCAAATTTCCCAAAAAAAAAGTCATTTAGGGCCTCAAAACAGCTTTGAAAGTTCAGAACCCCAAAAACTGCTAAAAATAGTAAATTGTGTTACAAATAAGGAAATTGAAAAACTGAAAGAGACAGTTGTGGGGGTTGAAGTGGGATAGGTGGGTGGCCACCAACATCCACTTGGATCATAACTGGAGTCACAGTACTTACCGATATAGGTGATTCGGGTAATTCAAATGAAGAACCAGAAGTTTGTGATTTACTAGATTCAGTCAAATGAAACCACTTTTGCTGGCTAGGTGTATCTTCACGGGGTAAAGGTGGTATATTCGTTGTCCTCCGTGAATGACGGGGTAAGGGTTGATGTTCCTCCATGATTTCCGATTGATTTTATTACAAAAATAAATAAAGAAAAAGAGGGTAATCTAGGCAAAACGATTACCAAGCAATTGTGAACTACAATATAATGCCTCAGTAAACTAAGGACTTAACATACATGCAGGCAATATCTCCAAATATTGTGTTCGGTGTACACAGTGTACAAGGTAGTCGACTCGGTTACATAAGGATGGATATAAACCTAATGTAGTCCCCCCATATATACCCAAAAGTATGTGGAAGCCTAATCCATGTTAGCGTTGTCTAATGTGAAACCGCATAATGAGAGCATTCCTTTATACTTTTCATACTATAACAATGCCCTATATACTCGAAGGTATGTGGACAAGCTATGATATACTTACATACGTGGAATGAGGTATCACACTTGGAATGTATTGCAAACAATTAATGAAATCTGCTATGTTTTGCGACGTCGAAACACGTCTCTACACTAGAACCTCTAAATGTTACTCGTTAGGTGACAATGCTCCATTAGGTTAATTGAGATAAATTTTAAGTTGAGAGTGATTAAGGGTTTTTCTTTCAGGTTCACCACGTGATGTCTTTGAAATTCCTAGAATGCAAGTGTGATGAGAAACATTCTTTTCATTTGATTTTGAACAATGAAAACCTTAACTACAAGGGATAGATCAAAGAGAATGTTTAATCAAAGAACAAAGAGCACATCTAATGAAATTTCCCTAAACTATTCCTATAAGCACACACAAACCTCTAATTGCATAATGCAAGCTTTTCTTTTCAATTTTCTTAATGTTGAGATGAACAAAAGGAAACTAATGCACATACAATCAATCAATCTTTTGCAAGAACGAAGACTTTATGACAATTCCTTTTTGGAAGAAATGAAGAGTTTTATGACACTTTCTTTTTAGCAAAAGATTAATCGACTATAAGCTAGCTTTGACAATGAATTGATAATGATAAAGAAATCATTTAAGAAACACTAAACAATCAAAGCCAAAGTAGGGCTAGGAAGAGAAATACAACTTGATTTTAGAACCACAAACATCATTGATCTTTCAACAAATAACAAGAGAAGAAACTTTGGAAAAATCAAACCAAAGGCGGGATTTTTAGCCTAAGAGGAATTAGTGTGAGCATAGAGGGAGACGATGCATTACAATGCATTATCTCTAAGGCAAGGGCTACTCTACAATGCACTGTGTCAAGAATAACACTGTGCTAGTGCCAGAGTCAATTCAAGGGATATTCATGCACAATTTTTGACTAAAAACACTTGAAGAAGACTGAAATAAGATCAATAAAGATAAGAAGATTCTAGTAGGGTGTGATATAATGAGGGTAAGCCACGAAGAACGATAGTCATTCCCCAGTATGGTCTCCAATTTGATACATGGAATTTTCATCTATGGATAAACACATTTTCCCTAATTTGGTGACTACACCTAGAACAATAGAATGAAAGTAGTTTAACCTTTTCTTATAGAATATAGATGAGATGGAGGAACTTACATGTTTCCTTTCACTTCCTAAATCTCTTTTGAATCGCTCTCATCACTCCCTCTTGAATTAAATCTGCTCAAAATGTACCCCCATCAAGGGAAACATAAACAAGAAACAATCAAAGCATACATGAACTATCAACTATAAAACAAGGGAATCGAATACATTGAAACACATAATGATCACATATATGAACAATCATATGAGAAAATGAATAAGCTCTTTATTAATATAGAAGAACGAGTATCAGTAAACACAGTTCTATCTTGTGCCAGTCCGGTAGCTTCAGTTCAACCCTCACCACATCAAAAGCTCAACACTCCAGCAACATAAAATTTCTCAAAATAAACTCAATCCTCAAACCAATAGAATTTCCTTACAAACTTCAAATTCTAGACCCCTGGTCACTATGATGAGTGCTCAATTTATAGGAAATGGAGGTGGTTTTGTCATAAATGAGGGTATTGAATGGCTTTTCAATCTTGGAGTTAGTTTTCATGGAGCAAGGGATGAGAGGATATGAGGTTAATGGATCCTTAGCCTATCCAATTTCGAGCTCATAGGAGGAGATAAGAGATGGGATCCTTCTAGAGTCATCTAGAATGAAGGAATATTCCCAGAACCCTATGAAAATTTCACTCAATCTCACCCAGCACAGGATAAAGAGGGCATAAGTGCACTGTAGTGTAGGCCACAGTGGGCATGTTTACTCTGCAACACACTGTCTCAAGGCTTGAGCTACGTTGGTGTCCCAAGGAGGCATTTCAGGAAGGCTTTAGGGCATGAAACTTTCATAGAAGGAGGCATTCAATGAGTTGGCTTCTCTAGGCAATGTAACAATTGAATTAGGGTTTGATGAGCCCTAAAAGTGCAGATCTGAATGTTGGGAGTGATATGCCAAAATGGACCTATAAGGATGTTAATATATTCATCATACTAATTTTCAACCAAGGCTTTAAACTACATGAACCTAATAATAGTTTTATATTTCAGTTTCAAGAAGTATATTGATGTTTTCTCACTAAAATCATTAAGTGTCCTCGAAGATATTGAGATTTCATAGGGCCACGCAAATCAATATTTTCCAACTCCAATAGTGCCCTTTCCATATAATATGCTCTTGTTGGAACATTATCCTTATGTTTTGTGTTTTTTTTTTTGTCTAATATATAACTCTCAGAGGAGATGGTTTATTCATGTATGATTTGTCTCCTTTTATCTAACTACTTCTATAGCAACAAATTTACTTCTGCAAAATACAAATTACTATATATCAAATGCCAAAGCCAAGATTCATCTAGACTATTTATATCATCGGAAAATGAAGTTGACAAATTGGAATTCATCATAATCAAAGGATACGACCTATTCTTGGTCATTTTGATTCTAGCAATTAATCTCCTAGAAGGAAAGTTGTCCACGGTTATGCTTCTATTATTGTTGAAAAAAAAATATAAGCATTTTTGGTAAATTGTCCAATACTCATAATGTTATACTTTAATCCATGGACTAAATGGAAATTTGAAATGTGTTTCAGTTCACCATATTTCACAATGACATTAACTACAAGAAACATTAACAATATTCTCATAACCCATTTGAATTCAATATTAGTAGCTATCTAGGATTGCACACATATTCCTATTTCCAGTCATATGGTTACTACAACTAATATATAGTAACTAGATATATTTGTTATCTCTTAGGAAACATGAAAGTAACAAACGTAATCTCAGAAATAATTTTAGAGGTAAAATTACTTTGATTTTATTTAACATAATTTTTTTATGATAATCGCATCAAACATTGGATTTGTCATCCTATTTATATTTTTGATGGCCTTTACTGCTCCCCATTAACCTCCAAGGTTTGTGATATGGTATATCCCATTGATCTAAAGCTTGAATTTCCATCTTTTAGTGATTTGGCATTACTATATCTTCCCATATGATTATGATTTGAAGGAAATATCCAAGGAACCATCATCCCTCTTCATGCTTGCCTCATCAGAATTCTTTCTACTCATTTATGGAAAGTTATGTTAGAGTTTTTTATTTTGCAATGATAAGAACTACATCATCAAATTTGCTTGGGATACTTATCCAATCCTTCTCAACAACCTTTTGGTCCATAATATGTCACCAAGTTGTCTTAGTTGGCTTATTAAATTCATTATTTGAGTCATAAACTAGTATGTGTAATCAAAATATTTCATTAATAGATTCTCAAAACTCCTCCTAAAAGTTTGTAACTTTACCATTTTTACTTTATCTATTTCTTGATCTTTAGTGTCCTACTCTTACTTGGCATAATTATTGCCACAACTTTTGGAAATATTGGGAATTGTAACCCTTACTAAATGAGCCACAATGTATTCAAATCCTTCCTTTTGTTTTCTATTAACTAATCTAGGGAAAATTCTAGGGGTCTAAGATTCTCAGATGGAATAATTTTCCATGGTTGCTGGGAAAAAATATTTGTCAATCCTCATTTTTTCTAAGAATGGTTCACCCAAATTTTATAATATAAAATAATTTTACCATAGAAATCACTAAACTTTTATAAATATTATATAAATCATGATGAGAGGATGGAATCATGCACGTTTAGGTGGAAAGTTAGAGGATTAGGGTAAAAACCCTCATTTTACTGTAGACTTTCGATTGACCGACTTACCTCAAATGCCCGGACGACTGACATGCACTGTTTTCCTTTTGCAGCTATCTCCATCCGGCTGGTGGTTACCATTTCCAGTTATGGGCGAGAACATGGAGGGTATGGACATCGAGCAGCTAGACTATTTCGTGGACCCATTTCGTGACTAGGTTATATTTGGAAACCCTAACCCTAATCACTCGGTTTTTGTTTTTTCTCAACGCTCTATTTCAGGGCTGCTTGTTTCCATTCTGGTGGTAAACTTCCAACGGCAATGTGCCTCTTCTCTCATTTTCGGCTCTTGTCCATTGACTCCCCCGCATTCAATTGCCCTCCACTATCCCTTAGCACCTTAAACCTCCTTACTGCTCTTTTGCCTCCATCTCCCATATTTAATCCGAATCCCTCAATCAGCCACCTTCATCTGTCGACCTAGACTCAGCATCCGGCACAGCCTGAGGAAACCCCAATCTCTGAGGGTAAAAATCCACCCATCTCGACAAGTTCCCCATCAGGGTGCTTTAGATCACCTTCTATTAAGGTAAAATTAGTGGCTCACCTATCACAAGAAGGAGCAAACTCACCGGATCCACTCTTGGATCACCCATCAACGCCCTGCACAGGGAAGAGGAAATCTAAGTGCATGAAAGCCATTGCAAAGGATATTACCATCTACTTTGGAGAGAGGATTGCTATGGAGGAAGCAGCAAAAATGGCCAACACTTTTTTGGTAGGTCATGTTCGTGGCAGGGCTTATTCAGTCGATAGACTAATCCTCTGGGTGTGAGAATTTTGGGGAGGTATGCTTAAAGAATTACCTGAGGTGCAGGTACTCCCTAGAGGATGGTTCGCCCTTCATTTTGTAAAGGAAAATTACATTGATTTGGTCCTCATTAAGTATTGGCACATAGAAATGGCCACGGTCCTGCTGAAGAGATGGAGTCCCCTTTTCGATCTGGAGAGGGAACAGATTGGAGTAGGACCCCTCTAGGTATGACTACCAGGACTTCCTTTATAGTACTAGTTGGAAGAAGTATTTGTTTGAATTGGAAATGCTCTTGGCACATATTTGGACCATGACAAGACCTTCATGCAGACAAAGAATCACACCCTTGCCTACATATTAGCATACCTAGATATGCAAGAGGGGATGGAGGAAAAAATCACATTTCAATGGAAGAACTATGCCTGGGTACAGATCCTAGACAATGAAGGAGTCCCATTTCACTATAGAAGGTGCCATAAGGTAGTACGCATTTACAAGGATTGCCCGCTAATTAGGATACCAACAGATCCCATGTACCTAGAGATCCTTGGCTCCCACCCTAAACCAAAACCCCCTTTAAATTTAATCTTGTCTGACTACAAGATCCTGGATACATCAACTTAATTTCAGATTACTAGAAGGCCAATCCTATCTCGAGGTTCATATCCTTAGCAGAGGGCTTCTATCATAACCTCAATAAACTTAAGCATCTCTCCATCACCTGGGGCAAAGAGAAAAAATAGAGTGATGACCATTCATTAGCACAAATTGAGTATGACCTGTGTGTCCTCTTGGATGAGTGCAACCTGGGATTCTCATCTAATAACAAAAAATCCCACCTGATTGAGCTAGAGAAATAGAAGGAAAGGATCCTCAAGGACAGAGAGGAAACCTGGAGACTCAAAAGTCAGTCCATTTGGCTACAGGCTGGCAATGATAATACTGAATTCTTCCAAAATTATGCCAAAGGATGGAAAGTAGCTAATACTATCTAGAATCTTCCTCTACCTGAAGGGTGAGTGGCAAATTACTTTAACAAGCTATCACTCCTTGGTACCACACACTTTTTACAACTGTACAAAGCACCTCAGGGATCTAATATAGCTGAAATCATTAACATTGCTGGCCATTTTCCTCGATTTGTAAATGAAGATGAGGCTGAATAACTAAATTCCTGAGTCACCCTAGGGGAGTTGGAAGGAACTCTGAAATGGTTGAAAAAAGACAAGAGTCCTCAGCTAGATGGATGGTCGATTGAGTTTTATATTTCCTTTTTCGAGATCTTAGGGGATGATCTATTAAAGGTTGTGGAAGAATGCAGAACACCATGGTCTCTCTACAATGCCATTAATTCCACTTTCATTGCCCTTATTCCAAATTATGACTCTTCCTCATCCTTCAATGACTTTTGGCCCATCGCACTCTGTAACTACCTTTACAAGATCATAGCCAAAATCATAGCAAATTGTATCAGGCCTATCCTCTCTCATCATATCTCTCCAGATCAATTTGCCTTCATAGAGCATTGAAAAATTCATGAAGCCATTCGTATAGCCCAAGAGGCCATTCATACAATCCGATGTAAAAAACTAAAAGGTATCATTCTCAATATTTATTTGGCAAAATATTCTGATAGGGTCAGCTCGTTATACATCGAGATGCTCCTCATTCACTTGGGTTTCTCTCATGCCTTCATTACCTAGATCATGTCATGCATTACTACCCCATGTTTCATCGTTCTCATTAATGGATCAACCTCTCATTTCTTCCAAGCTGAAAGAGGTCTCAGACAAGGCTGCCCCTCTCTCCATTATTATTTCTTATTTTTATGGAAGGTCTCAACAGACTTCTTGATCTGGCAAAGAGAGAAGGTAGACATGGGGGTTTAAAAATAGATGATGTCTATCACCTCACTAACCATCTATTTGTGGACAATGTCCTCATTTTTCTTGATGGCAACATCCGTGGTTCTGCCACTTTCTCATCCATACTTTCTCTCTTTTCACTAGCGACGGGTATGCAACGAATCTTGAAAAATCCACCATTACTCTAGCTCTAACCTCCATTTAGGAGTCTTGCTTTTCTCAACAACAATTCCCCTATGACATACTTCCTCTTGACTGTGGATTCAAATATCTGTGTTTTTGGATCAAACGCCTCAGCCAAAAGATAACAGACTAGATATGGTTGGTTATCAAGTTGGAGAAAAAGCTCACAAATTAGTGTCATAGATTTCTAGCCAGAGCTGGTGGACTTGTCCTTATTAAATCTGTGTTGGAGGCCACACCTATCTTTTGGATGGCATTGGCATGGATCCCCAAAAATATTCTTGCACGTTTACAACAAATTTGCAGCAAATATTTATGGAATGCACAACAAGACAAGAGATTATTTGCATGGGTTAGTTGGGCCAAGATTGCCCTGCCCAAAAATGGGGAGGTTGGGGTCTAAAAGATCTCACTCTATTTGCACAGGCCTTGGTTGCAAAAATGGGTTAGACTTTACTAACTGGGAAGAATCTTTGGACATTGGTCACTTATTACAAGTACATCTAGCCTCTCCTGATCATGGATTGGATTCGCATGCCACGTTCGCCAAGCACAGGCATATCATTAGTCTGGAAAGCTCTTCTGCACTCCATCCCCATCATTCGCAACAATTTGGCTTGGAGAATAAATGATGGAACAAAAGCACATATAGTTCTAGATCCTTGAACTTGGGGGGGGAGGAAGATATCAGCTTCCTAGAGAGCTAATCGAGTATCTCAATCCCCAAGAGATAAAGGTCATAGCTCACATTGCAAATCAGGAGAACACTACCATTGTCGCTCAAGGGTGGAAAATTTCCTAGCAGCTCAGTATACCTCTTCAATGGCACTAAGAATGGCAAGAATTGTTCTGATTGAATCCCACATTAGGATAAAGGAAGGTCTTGATGAACTAGTTTGGAGTCTAGCAGAGAATGGATTAGACACTCCCAAGGTAGGCTACCTCAGGCTTATATCAAACAAACAACCAGAAAGGGTAGATGGATGGTGGTAGAGCATTTGGAAGCTAGGCTCTCCCCCAAGAACTAAGCTATTCTTCTAGTGTGTGCTTAGAAATAAGGTCCCCACTAGGGATTCCCTTTCGTACTGTGCTTTCCAAGGACCACACTAGTGTGTCCATTATAAGAAATCTTCGAAAACCATAGAACATCTCTTCCTTCATTGCAAAACACTATGTAGCCTTTGGTAGACCATCTCCTCATCCATCCATTCGACTAGTAAATGGGAGGGCGATAACATTTGTAGCACCTGGGAAACATGGTGTATTCTGCATCATCGTTCTAAACTTTTATGTCTCCCTCTCCTCATTTCCTGGCACACTTGGCTGGCCCAGAACTGCCTCATTTTCGAAGACGCTACTGTTAGATGGTTGCGTATTATAGCACAAATCATTTTGGCTTTCCATGAGTTGCCTGATCCCTTCGTTCCCCGACCTAGGAGACCATGTGCTCCCCCCACATTGACAAGCACACGCCTTTGCCTTTCTTTGATGGAGTTGCTCAGAACCAAGGTTGCGGGGCTGGTTTTATTCTGTATCTTTCAGATCAGCATCTCTTTAAGGTTAAGATGGGGCTTGGAAATGGAACAAACAATTTTGCAGAACTCATAACACTTCGACGTCTACTACATTTCTCTATTGGTCATGACTGCATCAACCTTCAAATATATGGAGACTCAAAAATCATTATAAACTGGTTCAATAATATTACTGCTTGTCATTGTCACACTCTCAATAATTTATTGGATGAAGTGAATATATTCAAAGCTTAGTTTAACACTATTTCATGTCAACATATTTATAGGGAACATAACTGTTGTGCTAACGAGCTTTCCAAGGAGGCTACGACACTACCCAGAGGACAATGGTTGATACAGGAACAGAGAGGTACAAATGAGTACCATTACTACCATAGGTCCTACATTGATCAGATATATCATAGGGCATAGAGTCCCCAATTTTTGCAGCTTTTGGACTTGCACATACAACATCTTATATATATTTACAGTATGTTTTTATTTATGCTTATTTACAAATCATATATATATGGACTTTGCCCTGCGTGGTAAAGGTAATATTTTTGTAAATATCTGTTTATAAACAGTTTCATATAGACACCTTGCATGGTGAAATGCTAAACAGACAAACAAGCACCAAATTTTTGGTAAGACAGAGCTCCATTTTTGACCGATGGATGAGGATAAATGATGCATATGCTAAAAGGCATCTACAACATGTAATATTTCATATATAATGAAAGATTACGATTTTTCCTGTGGAAAAAATTATATAAATCGTCATAATTTTGAGAATTTCGAAAAAACGAATTCCAATCATTTAATAATATTCATATTAAGGTTTAGTAAGATTTACCAAACTTTCTAAACTTCAAAATAAATTTCCATCCTTAAAATTTTCACTAAACTAATCTCTGTAAGAATTTTCAACTACTTGTACGATTACTTGATTTAGTTCATTGAATCCATTTTCAATTACATCCCAATAATCCTAATCCTATAAATGAAGAATTTTTTCCTTTAGTAACCACACCTAATTTTTACCATTAGACATTAATCTACGATTCTATCATTGATCACTTCTAGATGATATTTGTTGAATTGTATAGTTTTAAGTCAAACCATTTACAAGGCACAAACAACCTTTCTAATATTCCAAAGAATACAATTAATAATATTTTTTAAAATGTAACTCTGAAAATGTTTTTTCAAGAATGAGTTTATTAAATTATATCAAGGGTTCTTCAACATTAGAATTTATTCATATTGATTCCATCAAGTTAAATTTCCTTCGGGATATAATGAAAATTTCCCTTTCCTCTTGGTATGATTTTTTTAACCATTGCATACATATGCAATAGAAAGATTATGGAAGGGAAAAATATAATTAAAGGAAAATAATGTTGATCAATTGGTCATTGTTTTAAACATCGTAGTAGCTTGGATCAATTTGACTTGGATGAATCAAGATGACCATTGACTTGGTGAAGTATAATAATGATCGATCTATTGGCTAGTGTTTTTGCAGAAGATGGCTCTCTCTTCAGTAATGATTACGGTTTATAGAGACTAGTCTTTCACGGTCTCTTTCCTGCTCTTTCTCCTTTGAAAAACATGGTTTTACCCGTCGCAGTTCGCTTATCTGTCTTGAATAAACAACACAACATTTTTCACTCGAGTCTACAAACTTAGTCACCCACAAACCCAACACTCTTAACAATAGTGGATATTGGTCGATCTCTTTTAGTTGCAATATCCACTTAAAATTGAAAAAAATTAGTGCATTACCGTCTCAATCAATAGTTGCAAAAACCCTTCACTTACAAGTGAAAGATAGTGCAAGATTGTTAGAAGCATGGTTAGGCACACTAATTTCTCACCATAAACTTCAGCTTGATACCAATTTGATAATTAGAGGCTGAGAGAAAACTCACGAAAACAAAAAATTTCTATACCATACAAAAGTAAAGAGAAAAACACCAGAACTATTACTACACACAAATAATTTTAATTGATTGACACCTTTTCCTTTTTAACATTTTCATTCACTCATGAAATGATATTAAATAGAGTGATAAATATCGTGAAGAATATTCAGTAAAAAAACAAATAAATTATAACATTTTTATATATGTATCTCTAAAAAATATTTAGATGCAATCTAACGATAATAATGACATTATTTTAACATTTATTCATTTTTATATATAATATATAAAGTTAAAATTTACTATCCTTCACTATTTAAAAGTGATTTTCACATCTTCCCAACAACCATGCGATGCATGCGATGCATAATAACCCTTTAGAAATTCTCCCCAAAAATCTCAACTCTTTTGTAGCCCCATATATATGAATATACATATAAGAATACAAATGACTATCCATGTCATGATATACATATAAGAATACACATGACTATCTGTGTAAGAATAAAGGTTCGGAAAAAATAATATAAAAGTTAGCATTGCATTAAGGAGTGCATTTTACAGTTAGTATGAGGACGATGTGTAATTCCATTTTCGGTCAACACATATATATATATATATATATATATATAATTTTTTAAATAGAAAAGTAATATGTGTGTTTAGTTAATTTTAAATAAAATATTATAAAGCATTAATAATCCAACTCATTATGATCACTTGATTTGGATGTTGATATTAAAACAACAATGTGGTAAAAAATATTTATTGGCTCTCATTCTAAATAAAATTTTGATGTCATATAACTTAATATAATTTCATGTAAAATTTAAAAAGACAAAAAAATTAGAAGAAAAAAATGTGAGTAATATTTTTAAACCTTATGTTTTTAAAAAATATTATTTAAGATAAGATTTAAATAAACTATTTGAAGATCTATGTTAACTAATTTATCCCTAAAACAACTTTAGATATATTTATATAGTAATATATTCTATGTCTAAAAAAAATAATCAATGTCTAAATAAAATAAAAAATATCAAATACTTCAAGTAAAAATAATAAGAGGTTAATACGTTATGTATTCAATTTTTAATATAAATTTAATATCTGAAATTAAAAAATATTGATAATAATAAAAAGTTTCAATGTCAATCATCAACGAAATATTTTTAATATGCATATTTTCATAGGATTTAGTAATATTGACATATGCTTGAAAATATATTAATAAGAAAACATCATTTTAATGTGCATAATATAGTCCATAGATAAAATTTCTTAATGCGCATGTTATGTAAGATATTTTAATGTCTCATATTTTACATTTTGGTAATTTCTACTATATATTTATTTTTCATTTTCTCTCAAAAAAATATTTTTTGGGCATACAAGTTTCAGTTTTGTACTTTATATTGTAGAAATTAATAGACATTTTCTACTACTAAAGAAAACGAACTCAAATAAAGAGATTACAAATTCCTCTAATATTTCGCGAAATGGAGATCACAATTTAGAAACACATGTAACCATTAAAACCACAAGAACAAGAGGATTTTGTAGGGGAAACCCATTTGCTACTTTTCATTAATCAAATGAGATCAATAAACTATTACAATGTATTGCTTCAATCTTGAAGCACACCTTGCACTATAAACTTGTCCTCCTACTAATTGTCCTCCTCTAGCCAACACTTAGCCAATTCAAGGCCCCATTTTCATCCTATTTCCTTATGCAATCCTGCATGAGATTATCTCCTAAAGGATAGGAATTTTCTCCTATTTTCTCACATAATTCCAAAGAAATTATTTACCTACTTAACTACGAAGCCTATACACTCAACTAGCATATAGTTGATAATTACAATGTGATTTTTCCTCAAATCCATCTAGGAAATTCTAATTGCATGTATGTCTTGTTTATGTTTAGTTGATTGACTAGCTTAATGGGGAGATCATTGAGTTGACTACAGTTATACTACTCAACTAACCTTAAACTGGCTCATCTTATTGATTGAGCTCAGTTAATTGATTCAAACTGAAAATAACTGAACTAGATTGCTAAATTTTAGAAATCACTACATGCACAACTCTACCGCTAGCCTATAACTTGAATTTACTAAGTAAACTAGTGGACTGAGCCATGACACAATTGAACTGCAATACAAGTCTTCCTGCTGATATGGAAAATTGAATTACTAAATTTTACTAAGGCACAAGTCAAATTTAGACTCTCTTCCTACAATTTCCAACACTCCCTATTAGAAATAAAGGGATTTTACACCACCCATATCCCACACCTATGGAATTTGAATTTGCGTCTTGACAATGACTTTCTCAAGATATCTGCATCTTGTTCCTCAGTTTGAATTTACTATAGCATCATAATTCTCCTCTACACAAAATCCCGCAAGTGATAGTACCTGATATCAATATGTTTTGACCTGCCATGAAATATTTGATTCTCAATGAGTTTGATACAAGTATTATTATCACAATAAATCATCATTAGATCCATATCCTAACTTAAAATACACACAAGTATTTTTCGCATCCATATGGCCTCACATGCTAATTTAATTACAACAATATATTCAACCTATGCAGAGTTGAGTGCCATATACCTTTGTTTCCTACTATACCATGAAATAGATAAAGACCCTAAATTGAAGATAGCACCTAAAGTGTGTTTCCTATATTATGGAATCCCTACCCAATATGCATAAGTGAAGACGTGGAAATTCACTCCCTTTGTCCTCCTATGCCATAACCCATACTTGGAAATGCCTCTGAGGTACCTCAATAGATGTTTTACCTCCTTCCAATACAGCTTGGTAGCCTTCATCATGGCTTGACACAACATGTTAACTACATAGGATATGTTAGGCCTTATGTTCACTATATACATCAAGGATCCCACACGTTGTCTGTAGGTGGTAGCATCTACTACCTCTCCTGAAGGAACACTCTCCTTCCTTTAATTTGTAACTAGAGTTGTGTACATAGGCTTGTACTTCTTCATGTGAAATCTTTGAAGTATTTCAGAGGCATACTTCTCTTGACACATAAACAACCCACCATCATCCTATCATACTCTAGCCCAAGGAATTAATGCATCAAGCCCATGTCCTTCATATTGAATTCTCTTTAAATTTCCTCTTTGTAAAAGTGGATCAACTCCTCATCTCTTGTAAGTATAAATTCATCAACAGACAATACCAAGATCAGAAAATTTCCATCTACGACAATGTGATAGAGATTGACATATACCGTGGTAGTGTTTTTGTGGCAATGGTGTACCAAAAGACACCTCCTTAGTAATTGGTTGTTCCCTACAAAGGATCACAGGCAGAATTGGTGCTATTAGTGGATTGAATTAAATAAGCACAACAATGGAAATAGTGGAAACAATTCATACATAAACATAAACTAAACAAAGAGGAAAATACACAAACAATGCTCAAAGGAGCTAAAAAGTCAACAAAATAATGGAAAAAATCCCTTTATTGACTGTTGGTAGTAGAGGTTGAATACAATAGATGAATCTTAGAAACTTGAAGAGAATTATTTGAGCTATTGTTCTAAAACATCCTTAGCAAGGGGGTTTCTTTTCCTCAATCTGTTTGCAAGTTTCTCCTCTCTCTCAAATAAGTATGAAGACTCTCCAATGGTAGATTCCTCTTTTCTCACGAGGATGATGGATTTATTACAAGAAATATGGCCAATATGTTAGTGTTATTCTCTTCTTTGGCTTCAACAATGGAATGCCAGTTTTCTTTGATAGATATTTGGCCAACATAACAATGTCTCATATTTTAGCTCTCCCATCACTTGTTTATATATAGTTTTTTGAATCAATCCTCCCCCTCTTGGTTCATGCATGATAATGACACATGAGTAGGACAAGATGATTCCATTGAGGGATGAATATCTTTAGGGAAACTCGAATTCGGTTGTACTAGACTAAGGTCATGTCAAAGAATCGACACCAACTATGTGGAGTGGTCCTAAATTGCTAAGTCATCCATTTCTGCAACTGTGCGGATTTTGAAGGATATTTTGTGCACGTGTTTATCAAAGAAATAGCCACATGACATCAATTGTTTTTATATTTATAAACTTCGTACCCTAGAGAAATTTAATTTTTTAAACTTCATGATGTATTCAGCGGAAAACCCCGACTTGTGAATTTTGCTGGACACCTTTTAGTGTCTTATAGATTGTTCCAACAAGTGTATGATTCTCTAGTATTAATAATTTTCCCCTAATTTATGAGGTTAGGAGCAAACGTATAGCCAAAATACATCATGTTTTATTTTCTGAATGAGTATAAATGGTAACCATGCTCCGGTGAGACCTAAAGAGTGAACAAAAAATGTGTATATACAAGGTGAACATGTCCCATGCTCATTATATTAACTAATATTAAATTATTACAATCAAACAAAGAATAATATTTTCCAGTCAACGTTATGGTAGTTGACATGCTAATAGTTGATGATAAAAACTGTTGATGCCCTCAAGGGTTCTTCCTAGTCAAATAAACTGAATTTGGTTCCCCGATGCATAACTAAGGTGAAGCGCTATTGAACGAGGTAGTGCAGTAGGCATGGGTCTTCAACTTTGGGTACCTCCCATTATGTCATGTTGTAAGCATTGTTGGATGAGGTGCTTAGTAATGTGGGGGTCTTTGACTAAACGAAAGAAGTGCAACAGAAGCTAAGTATGACACCACCTTGACATGAAAGTTTGTGTTGGTGTTGAATGTCGAGGGGGCTGATGACATCAGTGGGAAATAGTGATTCCCATTGTACGACTCGAGGATACCCCTACAAGTGGGGAGTATCCAAGGTATGATTCCTATCCTAGAATGAAAATGTTGAAGTTGACAGGAAAGAATTGTTAACCGCCTGACATGCTGGGTCGAGGAATCATTATGAGATGTAAACAGATTGGAATGATGTGGGTGAGATAAGGCATGATAGCGAGAGTTGACGATATGATAGGATATGGAAAACTAACCCAAAGTCAGATATTTTATGCAGACAACGATAGTTAAAAAAATGTTTATTAATAAGGGTAGCCCTGGAGTTGGTAGGATTTCCAAGGTCGGTGTTAGTATGTTCTAACTGGTGTGAATATAGTAAATGACTATGGGTGATGTGTGATCTCTGACTAAGGATGACTAGAAATTGCCACCAGCTAATATATATAAATAAAAAAAATGTGGATGGGAGTATTTTTCCTAAAAAATCTTTGTACACTTGCCGCAATAATATGACAGTGATTTGGATGTATAACCATGGAGACAAGTGCCCCATAACGATGGTGACCTATGTGGAGGTGTGGTGCTTTGTAGGTTTTAACCCTGTATAGAAATTACCTGCATACGAATTCAAAAACACATAAAATAAAAAATGTGAGAGCATAACACATAAAACACATATACAAAGAGATTTTCCCCTGGATCCCAAAACCAGGACTACCAGCTTGATTTTTCATTATGTTCCTTTTAATGTTACAATAAATATTTATACATGTCAAAGCATCCAATACCATGGACTGAAAACCATCGCGTCCAAAACAGTGGACCGAAAAACCATCACGTCCAAAAAACATGTACGAAAATCATGCACAAAACCATAGGTGGGTCTGCCCAACCTAAAATAGGGACTGAAACCAAATTTTTTTGAGGTGCTGCCCTAGACCCCATAAAGTGGGGTTATGGGTATGCCTCAAACCCT
>APFE031389868.1:17587-50601 GCA_000404065.3 Pinus taeda | reverse complement strand
TAGATGAATAATTTTGGTAGATGAATAGTCTCTTAGTTATTAGTTTTTTTTATTCAGTATTAGCAGGGGATAGGTTGAAATCTGGGGAAACCTTTCTTGGGATGCGATCATTTTTGAGAATCTGAATGCAGTATTTGTATGGATATGTTTTTGGTTCAGTTAGATGATAATAGGGACTACACCCACATCCTGAGAAACATTAGATGGGGTGCAAATGTTTTGAGAATATGCATATGAGTAGAATGCTTGGATTTGGTATGTGTTTGAATCCCTTTCTGCTATTGAGATTGATTTTTTTGGTGCAACTGTTTTCGTTGAAAAACATAATTTGGTGTAGTTAATTTGGCAAACTAATTCTTTTTAAGTGTGTTGATTTATCTTATTTTTGAATTTTTTTACGTATGAAATATTCAGGAAAAAAGTTTAATCTGTCGAGTACAATATCCTACACTGGCAATTTTTTAAAATCAGATGTAATGATAGCCTGAATTAATTATTTCATTTTCCACTTATATTTTATTCTTTTTCTTTTGTATATTATTTATTTTGATGGTTCTTAATCCACTGATTTTGTATCCCCTGACTTTATATTGAATTTGAAATATTTTAATTAGTTGAAGTGATCTGGAGAATATTCATTAGATTTTGCGAATTGTGAAAATGTGATTGTCATACCATGTATGATTTTCCTATTTCTCCGATACTATACTTTTTATGCGATGGGTTCACACTTCATGTATTTCTCCAATACTTTCTTTTTTTATGTGATGTATTCACAGTCAGTGTTTTAACAGTATTATTTTGATCATGTTTAAAAAATAATTAATTAATTATATATATTTTATCATCTATAATTATTGTAATATAATAATGTTAAATTATTTAATAATTAAGAATCACCACCACCTCTTCTTATTTACTAATTGTCTCTTTCTATCTTTCTTCTCTCTTTTATTAATTCTTTCCAATTAAACTAAATTCAAGGCTTCATTATCACAATTAATTACACTTAATCATGCATCTCTCATCTAGTGCTCTTTAGAAACTCTTGAGTATATTTTTATACAGTCTATCCTTTGCCTTCCCTTAGATTTTTCCAATCCATTATTTCTTGTTGTATATACCATGAAGGAACAAATTGTTTCTTATTGCATCTATAAATTCATACTAGGAATATAGAGTTCTGCATTTTGTTAAAAATATATTCTTGAGTCTTAATCTCCCGTCAGATCAATTCTATGCCTCCCAGTCAATGAGTGGCTACCTGAACTCTTTCTTGTTCATCCACGATTCTTTGAACCTTACACTACACTTCAATTACTTAATTAAATTAATCAATTTCTCTGCATCAAACTTTCCACTATACATTGGAAAAATGAATTTTATATCTAAACAATGGAAAATTAGAATCTATTTTCCTTGGTTGTATTTTCTATGATGGAGATGGAGGAGGATATGGAGAAGGAGGAGTTTGAGGAGGGTCACCACCACCTCCTTCTTATTTACTTGACTTGGTCTATTTCCATTCTTTCTTCATTCTCTATATAAATCTTCCACCATGTCATGCCAATAAAATCTTGCCGAGACATCCTTTCAGAGTTGATGAAGCTTTTTTCCCCTTCACATTCCATTATTTTCCATTGGAATGCATGTCTGTTACATATATCGAGATTGTACCCTTTAAATGATCCTTCTCCAAGCTTGATATTATACCTGGTTCTCATTCAACACCAACTCTTGTGTAAATCCTTGATTAAAACTTGCTCTAGAACCAACTTGATCCAAAATTAGTTCTAAATATGATTTGTTACATTAATTTGAATTCTTATATAAATATTCTCAAATTTCCTACAATTTTGTTAAAAAATGGCTTAATAAGTTTAAATCAACAATTTAAATAATTGAGTTTGACAATAAAACAACAACAATTATATACAATACTTAACATAACAAAGTTCTCTCTCATGGAAAACATCTCCGAGTGTGCTTCAAAAGAGGAATTGATCCATCAAAAATGATACAAAATACACCGTTATGGCTTCTTTACATCAAAGAATGACCTCCAATATGCAAAAAATTCATTGGTGTTCTTCCAAGAGGATATTAGCACTAGTCTCCCAACTATCAATGGCTTCTTCACACAACAAAGAACATTCTAGTTACTTCTTGGTCAAAAAAATTCAATCTGTTTAATAAGAGTCTTTAAGTGCATGGCCTAATGGCAAGGCACCATTTTTTGGTAGAGAATAATAGGGTTCAAATCCACTTAAATCCACTCCATTACTTTTTAATAGGGATATTCATATCCCATAGTCAATACATATCATGATTTTTTATATTATAGAGCTCTTGCAGATTATGCATAGGGAATAGTAATGACATAGTTGGAGCACTTTATGGGTTGTGATGCACATATGGTGGCATATGCAACAAGGTTAGGTGGTCCTGTGATGTATAGAACAACCCCCTGTTTGTTTCTAAAATAAATAGGGACCCTGCTAATTTTTTTTATTTCTACCTTTCTCATTTTCCTATACAAAGTATTGATAGTTTGTTTTAACACCTTGTATGAGATTCCAAATTATCTTTGATTTTTTAGGTCTTTTGTTACATTTCTTGAAATTCTATAATCCTCCCTTGTTGATCTTCCATTTCAAGATCTTCCCTATCCATCTGAGTGATATACCTTTGTTTCTCTGGATGTTTAGATAGGTGGATTACCTTCATCAATTTGGAAGTGAATTAGACCCATTGCTAATTTTCATTTTGTTGTATCATATTTGGAATCCACTTTGTGTATCCTCCCATCCAAGAAAGTGTACAAGCTTGAAATTATTTACCAACTTTGCTCTTAGGATATTTTCCCATCTGGTCTTGTGCAACGATCAATAAGCTCTACACCTTCCACCCTCTAGATGACTGTATATTCGGTTAAGTCCTAATCCTTTAATTAATAACTAAATTAAGGCTTAATTAATCACAATTAATTAATACTTAATCATGAATCTTCCCATCTAGTACCTCCTTAGAGAAATAATGCTTTACATCTCTCGCACCACCAGGTGACCAGATTTCGTTTTAAGATTGCTTAGTCATCAAATTATGCTAATTAAGGAAATTAATAATTTTTAAGGGATGATTAAGATGATATTTGGAATCTAGCCTATTATTGGAGAAAGTATCGTATTGCGACTACCAAATCTTGGACCCCAGATACCCATAGAAGGTTAACAAGCAAAGTTTAACCCAATTTAGCAAGTTGAATCAATTTACAACAAAGTTTTGCTAGATTTTAGTTATGTTGATTAGTATGTTGCAAAAATTTCTTAATTTCTTGAATTCTTACATTTTCTAAATCTTTCTATGCATGTAAAATGAGAAAAAAGAGAAGGAGGAAGACAAATCCCTTGAAAATTGGAGCAGATCTAATTCTGTTGAAGGAGAACTCAACTAATGACTAATTAGAACATCCTCAACAATGGATTTAAAAATGAGACTTTTAATTTAAGAGCTTGATTTTTCCTATTCTATAGATTTGCTATACACAAAGATTTTTTGTTGTAAATATTTAATAAATAGTTTGATTAAAACAACAAGCAATATTGGTTTGTTAGGAAACTAGTTTTTATATATATGACTCTTTTCAATAAGAAAATGTTCAATTGGATGAATTTGTATTCAAAGGAAATTGATATTATATATAAGCTATTTTTATGGGTTTTGAAGACCCAAGGATATTTTCAAAAAGTCTTTTTTGTTTAACAAATCCAATATGTGATATACTATTATATGCATATATGATTTTAGTTGAATACAAAATCAATATTTAAATAATTGTTTCATTTTCGTGAGTATTAATATACTCATTTTAATTATATAATTTAAAATAAGTATTTGAGCTTATTGATTTGCTTATGTTCGTATTATTTTTATTACTTAAACTGATTATCTTTCTATCTAATGTTCATTCTTAAAATTGAATTGTATCATCACTAGTGATATAGATAGACTTTTTGTTTTTTTTTTAAGAATATAATTTACAATTTACAATTAATAAAACATAAAATAAAAAAACCCATATTCCTTTTATGCTTTATCATTAGCGTCCATTTCATTATGTGGCCTAGTTGAGCCCACATATTAGTCATGGAATACTATTGTTTAAATGTTTGTAGTTTCTTAAGAAACATGCGTTTGGGTAGTTCTTTCTTGCCTTCCTATTGGTAACAACAAGTATTACAAAACACCAACCCAAGAGAAGTTAAAATTAGATAGATTTAGTGATAGGTATTTAGGATAAATAGGTTAGAGTATTAACAATAGTAGTAGTGGTAATAAGTGATATATTTACTATAGGTTAGTTTTGGTTGCAAGAATTGGGCCATTACCAGAGAGTGTTATCGGAATATTCGACAATACTGAGAGGAGGGAGTGAATTAGTGTTATCAATTTTTAAATTCAAAAACATGTAAATGCATCCATTGGTATAAAGAAAAGCACATAAATATGAAAAACTCAGATATTTTTTTATGTAAAAACCACATTTTGTTTCCTCATATAAATAAAGAGTACATTCAAATTTATCAGCACCAACTGAAAGGAAGCACAAAATCCCTGGTTTGTCAACACCAACTGAAAGAGATCACCAACTTCCCAATTTATCAACACCAACTGAAAGGAAGCATCAACTCCCCAATTTATCAACACTAAATAAAAGGAAGCACCAACTCCCTAAATGATCAATACTGAAGCTTGTACAAGAGTCAATATTAGTCAAAGAAAACCTTCCCTTCTGGAAGTTTCTCCTCTTTCCTTCACACATGCACTCAACTTACTAAACACAACCTTCTTAGAAACAAAACTTCCCTCAACAAATGATCCTTTAATTTGAACTCCTTATCAACAAAACTCAACCTCTAGAACTATGCCTCCTCTATAGAGTTCAACCTCCTCAAGAGAGGATAGTGTTATATCTTCAAAACATACCTAAAAATCACTTTCAAATACACCATGATTTGGCCCTCAAAACAAGCTCAAGTTCAACCATATTGTAATAGAACTTCGGGTTCTAAATTCCACCTAAACAGGGATAGGTCACTACTCTTAGGATAGGCTCAACCTTCCACACTAGAATTCAACCCTCTACACAAATATGAAATTTTACCTTGAAAGAGGATAGAATTTGGCCCTCAAGAACATGTATGCAAAAATCATTCCAAAAATGATTTCAAAATAAGCCACAAGCCCTTCAAAAATGTGCCAAAAATCATGTCCTAGAAAGTCTCTCCAAATCAACTCCTCTTCACTTCTGGTTCATGAGGTATGAACCTCATAACCTAGGGTTCATAGATGTGAACTTACTTGAGTGAGTAAATTTAGATTCTCCTTCTCATGCCTATTTATAGTGCATTTAGGATCTAAACTGGGTTAACTTTTCAACTAGTTGGACTGGACTATGCACCTGGCAGAATGTATAGTGAATACTGGAAAAATCATTTCTCCTCAACCATAATGAGTTAGAGGGAGTGCAATATACGAACGAAAATGTCTCAAAATAATATTCCAAACCATATATGATATGATTTCATCTTATCTAGGTAAATGGATTAAAAATTCATTCAAATATTTGTAACGAAATGGAGCATAAAAAATCCAAAAAGAATATTTCAAATTTTTTTGTTTTAATATGTAACTTTCTATCTCATTTCAACAACCTTTAACATCAATGACAACTTATTCCAACAATATCCCCTTTTTCATTGTGTCTGAATGATCTGAAGGTGGATTGGATGTTCTGGGACTTGCTACAGAATTCCTGTGTCATGCTATGGAACAATAAGTTATACTAAACTATGTCTTATGTTTTCTATTTTGTAAATCTCATCTATGTTTCATGATCTTGGTAACAGAGAAGAAGAATAACATAAGATTTGTTTGAATGCACCTTATGTTCAATCTCTGTTATTTATTATGTTTTCTTCAGGACTAGTCATGAATATGAATTCTTAACTACTCATGTTCGCACTATTTCTCTCATTTTGAATACTGTTTAGGAATTCTTAATTGCTGCTGCACAATATTCATCCATTTTCCCTCTGTTAGCATAGTGAGATATTCTTGATTGCCTTTCATTCCCTGACCTCATTCCATCATTTCTAGATTTGAAAATTGTTTCCAGCCTGCCTATCCTGCTCTGTAGCACTACCTTTTCACCAAGAAGCTCTTTCAATAATCACACTCTCAGTGACTCCATTGCCCAATGGAAAAAAAAATTATATACTTGCATCCCAGTTCTGTTTGAGATCACCATCCAATAAACTTAAAACCAAACCTTGTTCATCATAACTAGCCTAAAACACATCAAAACAAAGCTAAATTACAAAGAGAGAGCCCTCTCTGGTTGCAGGTAGGCTAGGACCTGCAGCTAAATGATTGGTTTGTGGTTACCTCGGTTGTATTCCCTTAGGAGTCAAAGGGAACAACCTGAGCGATAACAGTTCCTTTGAGATATTTGTATATATTTTTTACTGCTAGAACATGAGTTTCCTTTGGTGTTGCTTGAAATATTGCAACTTGTCCAAATGATGCATTACATTTGGCCTTGAAGCTGTCACATAGAGTAGGCTACCAATCATTGTTCTATAGATCCTTTTACCCACTTCCTTGGGTTCATCTTCTTTGCTTCACTTGCATTGGGTGACGATAGGATTGCTCACAAGTTTGCAGTCTTCCGTTTTGAACTTCTTGAACATTTCTTTGATGTACTTGGTTTGATATATCAAAATACCTCCATCTAGCTAAGATATTTGGAGTCCCAAAAATAAAGCCAACTCCCCAATCAAAGACATTTCAAATTCGTTTTGCATATATTTTGTAAGGTTTTGACTTATTCTATCGTCATCACTTTCAAAGACGATGCCATCAACGTATACTTCAATGATGACCATATTTCCTTGATCTTCCTTTATGTAGAGATTATTATCTACATTTCCCTTCTAGTTCCTTGTTGCAAATATGTATCCAATATATAGTACTAAGCTCTAGGGAATTGCTTAAGTCCATACAAGGCTTTTTTCAATCTACAAGCATAGTCTCCATCTTTTGATAATAGGAATCCTTTTAGTTGTTTTATGTAGACTTCCTCTTCTAGCTCCCTATTAAGAAATTTTGATTTTACATCCATCTGAAATGCTTTGTTTCTTTTGGAGAATTCATATGCCAAGAGTATTATTATTACTTCCATTCTGGCTACCAGAGTAAAATTTTCTTCAAAGTCTATCCCTTCAACTTGGGAATACCCTTTGCACACTAGCCTTGCTTTATTTTTGGTCACCTTTCCATCTTCATTTAGTTTGTTCTTGAAGACCAATTTTGTACCAATCACATTTTTTCTTGGGCCTTGGAACAAGTTCCCATGTCTCATTCTTCTTATTTTGATTTAGTTCTTCTTCCATGGCCTTGATTGAATGTTCATCATTTCTAGCTTCCTCAAAGTTACTTGGTTCAATTGTGGACAATAGTGATAGATTCCCTTGCACTTTTCTTCCCAATGATTTATTCTAGTGGATGATTCTTATGGTACCAAATTTTAGGTTTATTGGAAGGTGTTTGAAAATCTTTCTAATTGTTTGCTTCTTCTTATTCTGCCCCTGACTACTTATCTTCTTGGTCTTCCTCTTCTCCTTCTTCTTCAATTCTATTTGGTTCTTCCTCTTCCTATTCTTCGAACATGTGTGAATGTTTTCTTTCCTTCTTGGTCTTGAACAAGTTTGTTTCATCAAACTTTACATTAGTGCTTTCTGTAGGTTTTAACCCCGTACATAAATTACATGCATACGAATTCTAAAAACAAAAAATAAAAAAGGGTGAGATCATAAAACATAAAACATATATACATAAATATTTGCCCCTCGATCCCAAAACCGGGACTACCATATTGATTTTTCATTATATTCCTTTGAATTTTACAATACATATATATACATTACAAAGCATCCATAAACCTCAATCCATTAACCCTAGATTAGAGCATAATCATAGTTCCCTTGACCATATCTACAAAATACCATGGGCAGAAAACCATCATGCCAAAAACCATGTGCGAAAACCACACAAAAAACCATAGGTAGGTTCGTCCATCTAATATAGGGTCTAAAAATAATTTCCTTGGGGCACTGCCCCAGACCCCGTAAAGGGGGGCTACTGCCCCCCTCAAAACCCCCTGTTGCACCCGATGCAACAAACAACGTGGGGCTCGTCGTGGAAAGAATATAACATACTCCCAACACTTTCTACTATCTTGTTGAGTCTAATAATGTAGCACTTGTATGATTTAATTTTACATGAGTAACCAACATGTATGCCTTCATCTGTCTGGGAGTCAAACTTTCCTTGCATCTGGTCATCTTTTTTTATGTATTTTCTTTCAAATATTATGAAACACTTAACACTAGCTAGCCTTCCCTTCTATAATTCATAGGGATTTTTAACATTGTTACTTCTAAGTAATCTTTTGTTCAAAATGTGAATAACTGTATGTAACTTGTACCCAAAACATATTACCTAGCTTGGATTCGTACAACAAAGTTCTAGCCATCTCTTCCACAGTTTTTTTCTTGATTTCAACCACTCCATTTTGTTGAGGAGTTCTAACTATTGAGAAATGTCTTCTTATTCCATGTTCTTCGAGATTGTAATTGAATTCATTGAAGTAAGTTCTCCTCCATTATATGATCTCAAGAATTCGATTAAAAAAATTGGTTTCATTTTCAACAAGTTCCTTGAATATTATGAAAATTTCAAAATATTTTGACTTCTTTTTAAGAAAAAAACCCAGTTCATCCTTATGTAGTCATCAACAAGCAACATGAAATATTGTTCAACATCTAGTCCTTTTGTTCTTGTTGGCCCACATAAATAAGTATGTACAACTTCCAATGGTTTTGTTGTGGAATTTTCCTTAGTTTTGAACCCAACTCATGTTTTCTTTCCATGTTGACAATACTTGCATATAGTATTTGAAGGCTTTGTAACTTTAGGAATATCCCTTACAGATCCCTTCTTGCTAATCTTGACAACATTGTCAAAGTGTATATTCCCCAATCGCTTATGCCAAACCTAACTTTCATCTTCCTTTCCCAGGAAACATCTTTCCTTTCCAATCTCATTCATGATGTATATTTTTTTTGGATTTGTTATTGTTTTTGCAACCAGTTTCCATGATCCTTCTTTCCTTATTTCACATTCCTTTGAATCGAATAGAAGTGTGTATCATTGATCACACATTTGGCTAACACCTAGCAAATTACACTTCATATCTTCAACATGTGAAACATTTTCTTCCACCGCACTTTGCTTCCAAGGATAATTGTGCCTTTCTCTATAATTTCGGCAAAGTTATCATTCCCAAAAGTGATAGATCCTTATTTTTCTTTTGTTCTACTTAAAAAAATTTGTCTTTGTCTCCAGTCATATGCTTTGAGCATCCACCATCGATATACCATTGACTTATTCTGCTTTGGGCTTGTAAGGCAAGCCCACATTCATCAACCTTCAAATCTTCATGCTTCTTTTTCCAAGTTCTTAGTTGTTTCCCCATATGATGGATAGGAACCTGCCTTGTTTCCTTTGAAGGAACTATCAAATTTCTTCTACAATTTCTCACTGTGTCCAAATTTTTTACATTTATAACATTCAGTTTTATATCTAAGAGAGCCAAAACAATTATAATTTGTGTTGAAACTTTCATGAGATTTTCTACCATAACTACCTTCATAACAGTTCTTGAGATTTTCATAGTTATTTCTTATATTTCTACCTATTGTATAAGTTCTATTGTATATAACCTTATGCCCAAAATTATTACAAGAATAACACACTCCAAGAAAAATATTTTGGTACATGAGTGTAGGTGGTCTTCTTGATGGTGTTGTCCTCCTGACGCCATTAACTTATTCTTGAATGTTTGTTATTGTTGGTTGTTGTAAGACCTCCTTTAACTGCTTAGATTCTTCCTTCTTGATAGGACCTTTAAGCACATCAACGTAACTTCCTTTCTTTGCTTCATTTCATGTCATCATAGAGATTGAACTTTTATCAATATTATTTTGTTTATAACCTAGACCATACCTTCCATTGAATAGTTTATGGTTTTTGATGATTTCATCTAGTATTTTGGTAATATTTTCAAAGTTCTAATGGATATCCTTCCTCCATAGTTCCTTCATCAAAGAAACTATCTCAAATTCTAGATTCTTGGTTATTCTCTCCTTCTCTTCTAGCTATATATTGAGTGTTTCTTCAATCACTCTTCTTGTAGTTGTACTTTTAGATTTATGATAGTTTGATTGGTCTCTTCAGTGTTCCTATTAGGAATTTTTAAACATTCTTTTAGTTTATTTACCTCTTCCTTGAGTATGATATTTTCCTTTCTTGTTCTTCTAAGATCACTTAAGGCACTAATCAATTTTGCGTCAATATCCACTTCTCCTTCTTATTCTTCATGATTTCCATCATAATTTTCAAGAGTCTTATTATGAGAATATAATTCCATGAAAATTACTCTACCATAATCATGGTCACTATCATCATCTTTATTGGATGAGATACTATCTTCTCTTGAATACAAACTTTTATTCTTGAAGAATTTTCCCTTGTTCTTTACTTTGTTTCTTTTTTTATATTTATTTTCTTTCTTATAACTTTATTCTTCATCACTATCTGAACCCTTTGAAAAAGGACATTTAGAAGCATAATCACCAATTTTACCACATTCAAAACACTTTAAGGAAAGTTTACCTTTATATTTACGAGTTCCTCTTTTCAACTTTCTCACAAAATTGGGTTCTTCTTCATTGTCTGAATCATCACTACAACTAGAGCTTGTTTTTTACTTTTGCTTGTTCTTCCTTGTATTATTGGAGACTTTAAAAGCTACTTCCCTTTTGGATGAGTTTCCTATTTTGTCCTCATTTCATATATCTCATCCATACTCAACGTAGCTAGATCTTGTCTTTCTTCTAAAGTTGAGATTTTGGAATCAAATCTCATTAGGAGATCTTAGTATCTTTTGAACAATTATTTTATCTACGATCTTATCTCCCATTTCTCTCATAGTATTCATGACCTCATCAACCTAGAGAAAGTAAGCTAGAGTTTCTTCATCTTCCTTAATATTTAGGTGTTCAAGCTATCCTCTATAAGTTTGAAGCTTGGACCCTTTTACCTTTTCATCTCCTTGATACACATTATTGAGCTTGTCCCAAATTTCCTTTGCTGAATCACAATGCATAACCCTAACAAATTATGATCCTGCCAACCCTCCTAGAATGGCATACATAGCCTCTGATTTAATTTCATACAATCTTCTTGCAACCAAATACATTGGAGCAGAGGTTAATACCTTGTATTCATTTAGAATACTTTGTCAAACATCAACTCCTTGTTCTTGCAAGAATAATCTCATCCTTATACTCCAAAAGACATATTTTTATCATCAAACAATGGCATACCATGTTTGGTGTATTCTTCTTGCTTGTCCATGAGTTTAATTGAGATATACCTTCCAACAGTCAAAGTGTTTCTAAAGGAATATTTGATACTAATTGTTGGAATATTTAGCATTACTAAGAGGGAGGTGAATCAATATTAACAATTTTTAACTCCAAACATTTTTAAATGCATCAACAGGTATAAAACAAAGCACATAAATATACAAAACTTATAAATTTTTACGTGAAACCAATGGAATGATTTGCTTAATATTTATGAATAGTACATTCAAATTTATTAACACCAACTGAAAGGAAGCACCAACTCTCAAGTTTATCAACACAAATTGAAAGGAACCACCAACTCCCTGATTTATCGTCACTAAAACTTGTACAAGAATCAATATTAGTAAAAAAAAATTGTTCTTCTGGAATTTTCTCCTTCGTCCTTCACACGGGAATTCGAATCCCTAAACACAATCTTATTAGCAACATAACTTCCCTAAAAAAATGATCCTTGAACTTGGCCTCCTTATTAGCAGGAATTGGCCTCTAGAACTTTGACTCCTCCACATGGTTCGACCTCCTCAATAAAGGATAGTCTTAGATTTTCAAAACAGAATTGAAACTCAACTTGAAACATTCCAAGATTTAGCCTTAAAATGAATTTGACCTTATCTGTACCAGAACTTTGGTCCCTAAATTTAACCTTAATAGGGATAGGTCATTGTTCCTAGGACAGGTCTGAAACTCAATCTTCCACACTAGAATCTTACCCTTAACATATATATGAAATTCATCCTTCAAAAGGGACAAAATCTGACCCTCAATAATAATTTTTTTATAAACCTTCTAATCAATACCAAAAACCTTCAAATATTTTTCCAAAAACGTTCTAAAATAAGCCAAAAAACATTTCCAAAATAAGACAAAAACCCTTCAAAAATGTGCCAAAAATCCTTCCCTAAAAGGTCTCTCTAAATCAACTTCTCTTCACTTCTAATTCATGAGGTATGAACCTCAAAACTCCTTTTCTTTTCTTGTTTAAATATATCCAAACTTTCTTGAGGGAGTGATTTGAAATGCTCCTTCTCATGCCTATTTATAGTGAATTCAAAGTCTAGATTGCACTAACTTGTCCACTAACTGGGTCAACTTATCCACTAGTTGGAATAGCTTGTGCAACTGGCCAAATGTATAGTGAATGTTTGAAAATCATTCATCCTCAACCGTGATGAGTTAAAGGGAGTTACATAAAAGATTAGAAAGGCCTCGAAATAACATTTCCAGCCATATATGTTATGGTTCAATTTTAGCTAGGTAAATGGAGTAAAATTGAATTCAAAGATAGGGTATCCAAATGGGGCATCAAAGGTAAAGAAATAATATTTCAAAATATACTATTTGAAAATGTAAATTTCTCTTTCATTTGGACAACCTTTGACATCAATAAAAACTTCTTTCAACAAGTTCCACCACATCAAACTAGAAAGGGTGTAATTGACGCTTTGATGGAGTGGTAACTCTTCATTGCAGGCTAGAATTTTCCCGCATGTCAAAAATTGGCACTAGAAGGAGGGAAAATCTGATGGCAAATGGCACATAAAGCCTCCCACAAAATCAAATGTCATTCACATAGATCTACAACATCCTCAAATCCAGGTACTCTTTCAAGTCCTCATGTATCTGTTGTAGAATATCTATATTCAAACACCCTTGGTCATTCTGAAGAAGTCACCCAACCTATTCACAAATAGGAAACTACTTCCGAAAGAACCTGTTGTCAGTTTTTCTAGCACCTGTGGCACAAGTTCGTTAAGAGATATAGAAAGCTTCCTAGAGATAGGCTCTGGTTTGATTGTAGACAAGTGCCTAGGACATCTTGAATAGAGGAGTGGATGGAAGATTATCAATGGGGCCTCTCGGTTACACTCCAATTGTCACAAAGTTTAAAAAGATAATAAAAGGGGCTTGGTTCAAAAACCCTTTAGTAAGGTAAACTCACGCCAATACATGGATCCAAATGTGTAGGGGGTAAATCGGGGCAACCTCAAAGAGGAATGTCTTGTTCTGTGGCTGACACACAACAACAGGCAACCTCAATATTGGCGTTGTAGTAAAATGAAGAGGAGGAAAGAGAGGAGGGGAATCTGATGCATAGGGTTGTAAACAAGACAAAATCCTAAGCAACAATATTCTAGTAGAAGTATGGAAGACTGAGGAGATGAAAGAGAGGAAAGAGTGTAGTGCAAATTAAGGTTTCATGTCATATACCTCATGGGTACCTCTATCACCAAACAACGTGAGTAAATCTGTGCTCATACATGAATGCAGGTTAATCAAATAACATAAGTAAATCTATCTTGTACACAAGTACTGTAAGTTATAGACTAACACAAGTAAATTTGTAATATACATAGGTATTGTTCACTATAGCAGCATATGTATAACCATGAGAGGATGAGACTAGCAGTTTCATTAAATTTTGGAGAAATAAAAACATATATGAAATGAGATTTATAGAGGGGGGAAATATACTGCACATTTCTCTGATTAGAATCGCCAAAGGGTTTCATTAATCCAATATGAGTCCAACATACTAGTCCATTACATTCAGCAAGATATCACTCAAGTCCCTGATTTGATAATCACCCTATGAGTGATTTTAATTAAGAATTTATTAATGGAAGTTATTACAGACTCATATGTTGGTGTGTGTGTCTATGTTATTTAAGCAACGGATTGATCAGATTGCAAATGCACAGACACTAGAAAGGGAAAACAACAGAGAAATAGTAAGTAAAGACAAGAACACAAGAAATTAATAAGGAGTTCACCCTATCCTCCAAGGTTACATCTCTGGTCCAGCTTGCAGTGGTGACCTTCTTTTTATTGTGTCTTGAAGCAGAGAATTACAATGAAGGAGCTCAATGTGAGTCTCCTGAAACAGATTGGCTTGGCAGGGTCGTTTTTGGATTTCCCAAACCATTGGAGTACACAAACTCTTTTCCTTCCCAACTCTGTGACCTTCTAGTCTATAATGGAGAGAGCCCAATGTGGTGCTTCGTCCAGACAAATCCTCTCTGGGATGGCTTGAATCCCCCAAGCTCTCTGGTGCTCGATGTTGCCTTCAGTCAGCTCGGCCCTCTGTCTTCAGTTCTGTTGTTGCTTCACTGTCTTTCTTCTCTCTATTCTTCCTTTCTGTATTCCATCCTCCTCTTGGGGTACTGGTGTCTTTCTACTTTTCCTGTGCATGGGTTTAAGGCCATTCATACCCATGGTTGTTCAATTCCTCTTCCACTTCCTGTCGGATCACCTACTATAGCTTCCCTTGGAGTTCCCTGTTCGGCGTCATCACCAAGCTCAAAGGGAGTGGCCACATGTCCTCCTACATCTACGCCAATTCACTTCGTCGGTTCAGTTTTTCCATTACGTCATGGAATGAGTCTTATGCCACCTTGGCAGTCAAATCGGACATCAAATCTTTACAAACTGCGGCTTAATCGCTTGTAGATTCCGCTTTCCCATCAAGCACAATCTCAAACATTAGATCTGGAGCCCCCAGATCCGATGCCATATGCACGTTTCACGCGGTTGACTTGGACCGTTAGTGCACGATCAGTGTCGGTTTTCTCCCTCCTCCGCTTGCCACACATCGACCACTGAGTGGGATCGCTCTATTTTTTCCAATTTCGCTTATCGTTTGAGGGTGTCCCCAATCAATACTGTTGGTTTTTGGAGCAGGTCCCGTCTTTTAATGCTTAGCCTTTCTTCCCACAGTTTTTTGGCTTTGACACGACCGAGTGCTCAAGGCTTCCCCATTTTGAGGGTTTTTGCCCAGCGATGCATCAAAAACCTCCTCTATTTCTCGATCCAGGCCTCCAAGGGGCTAAATTCGCCTCCTGCATAATCTCCATGGGTCTCGGTCAACACACTTTGACCGAGGTCCTCGTCGTTCCACACTGGCTGCCATTGCCACTGGTTTAGAGGTATTTTTGATTGCTATTTTAAATTATTTGAAGTCTGTCTTGACTTGGTACAGCCATGGCTCTGTTAATTATTCTTTATGGATCCAATTCAGATCATGGCCTTCCCACTGAAAATCATTTGGACCACCAAAAGTTGGTTTTCTTTTAAGCATCGATCAAGTGAGGGTACTGCTGTCTCACTTGTCCAATCTCAATCCACTTTGCACTACTCAACTTTGAACCTCTGAGTCCAATTCTGAGGTACTCAACATCTCCTCTGCGTGTTGTCCTCACCTTCCTATCCAAGACTATGTCTTCCTGTAATTCATTCAAATATTTAGGTAACAAGTCAACAATAGAAGGAAATCGACTTTTCTCTTTGGGATCCTCAATCATTGAGGGTTCAAACAATCTCAAGCAATCTACATTACGACTGAGTAGATGTGCATGTAAGCTAGTAGATCAAGGTGAAAATCATTTTCACCAATCTTCTCAAGTATCCTAAAAGGTCCATACCTGATAGGCTTTAGCTTTTTACCTTCACCTTGCATCCTTGTTGATATATAGCCAGATCTGGTCTCCAACTTGAAAACTATTCTCCATCTGATGCTTGTCATGCCTTGCCTTGTATTTGGCTTGGCTCTTTTCCAGCTGTTCCTGTACTGCCTGGTGGATCTCCTAGATCTGTTCGATGAACCTAGTTGCCTTGTCCACATCACTGTGTCCATCAATGGTGGTATCTTTACCAAAGACAAAATCCAAAGGAGACCTTGGTATGAAACCAAAACATGTCTCAAAAGGAGATCTCTGTGTAGAAGAGTATTTGCTCTATTGTAAGCATGTTGCACATAACATAAGTGTTCATCCCAAAGCTTAGGATGTTTGTTGCAATATCCTCTGAGTAACTGGATCACTGTCTTGTTAACTACTTATGTCTGGCCATCCGTTTGTGGATGAGAATTTGTGCTTTTCTTCAGTCGGGTGTCCATCAGCTCCCACAGACTTGACCAAAAATTCCCCACAAATTGGGTGTCTCGATCAGATACATTAGAAGTGGGTAATCCAAAATGAACCCATACATGTTCAAAGAATAGTTTTGCAGTTTGTTCAGCTGTAATATGTTTATTACAAAGTGTTAGTGTCAGTATTTGTAGCCTTCCTCCAGTGATCAAACATGCTCTTACAAAGTGATTTTAAGGTGTCAAGGTCAAATTTTGTCATTTCAGTGAGTCTTCAAGCAAAATTTGGTCAATAGGCATTAGGTCTAGGGTTTGTTTTTACTCCTTTCAAAGTTTTCCAAATGTTGGTCCATGTCACCATTCAACTAAGTGTACCATTATTTATGGGGTTGTCATCATCATGTCAAGTTCCACTGGGTGAGTTTACACCTTGTTCATGCTTCAGTTGTGCCTAGGTAAAGTTCGTTTCCCTGTCCTAGGGTTTTGAAGGCAATTTCTCTTGGATGGTCAATTCATCAGCAAAACTTGTATCCTATTGTTCATACACTTTCCCCTATCCTTAATTTACCTTATTAATCACTTCCCATCACTGAGATCCCCCAAATTCCTCATTTTCGTACAAACCCTAGTTTCTTGCTACAACTTGACAATTTCTAGACTAGGCCTGTGCTTTGCCCTTTTGGACCCCTTCCCCTCACTCAATCTTGGAAATTATACATTCCCATATTTCCCAACATCCCTCCCTACTTCTCAAAATTTCCTCAAAAATTTAGAAGCTCCCTATCCCCTTCATTTCGCTTCATTTCGACAAATCCCCTGTTCCACACATCGGGGTAGGTTTTACTCAAATGATGTTTATGAGCACTAAAAGATGAATTTGGGAAAATGGAGAGCGTTTTTTGTCCACAATAGGCCAAGGAAGAGAAAACTCCTTCACGTTTTACACAGGTGTCATGGTTTTATATAAATGTGAAAAATACAGTTGCCTCGGGAGAATTGATGCACCTCTGAAGTGACCTTGGGAAAATCAAGTTTTTGTCTAGCTTGGTTTGCCAAATGACTTCCTTGATGAGTCAAATGATAACTAAACACACATATCTTTCCAATGGGCTATCATGAGCTCAATTTGGAGTTGAGGAACACCTTAAGAAGTTGACTGCACCAGCACTCTACCTTGAGGCAGCCTCATTTGGCACATTTTGACCAGTCTTGGGAGATTTCATTTTTGACAGGGAAAAAGAACTCCAAATTGAAAAATTCTAGTTGGGTTAGAAATATACTCAAAGGGCTTTCCAACGAGCTATCCCAGACCCAATTTGGACACTGGGAAGGCCTCCAAACGTCTCCTGGAAAAAGTGTTACGCACAGGGTTTGGTGGCATGGTGCATTGGGCTGCATTTCTCAATGCAAAAATACACTGGTGCGACGCATAGAGAAGGCACGGTGCATTGGGCTTGAGGCGCAGTGCATACAGCCAGAAAGCCCAAAATTGCCAAAACTTGCTCCAAATCACCCGAAACTTGTGGATCATCACTTGTTCAAGTAGTTTACCCCTCTTTCATTGCTTTTCATCAAAATTTGATGGTGGTTTGATGGTGTTTGTTGTATGGTGAGTGTTCGAAAGAAACCAAACCCTACCTTTGAAATTTCTCAAATCAAATTATTGCCTAGGGTTTCAAACTATTGTTTTGTTTCCAAGTCCATCCTTTATTCCCTCACCACTCCCTTATTCCATTTTTCTCTTGATTTCCCTATCCCTAAACTCACATATCCCTAAAAAGTTCACTAATCCAATATCCCAAATCCCATTTCCCAAAATCCCACATGAAAATTCCCAAACCCTAGCTACACATTCCTAAACCCTAATGGCTATCCCAAGGAGCCTAAATACTATTCCTTAAACCCCTTATTCCCCATATCCAAAAATGACATCAAGGTTGTCTTTGCCAATGAGGCAAGGAAATCAATTTTAATCAAACACCATCCTTTGTTCTTTAAGGCAATGATCCATTGTTGAAAAAGGCACCTTCAGCCACGAATCAGTTGCATGTACAGCTAAGAAATTAGGTTGAGGCACAGAATCAAAGCTTGATGCAAACACAATCAGGCAATCAAATGCAATCTCCATCTAGTTCACATGTGGGGTTAGCTAGTCAGGGGCAGTCACAAAGTAATAACCAATTTCTTACTCAATTCACACAACAAGCACACTCATCTTTCAAGGAAAGCCTTTAGGCCAGGTACAGTCTTCTGCCTCTAGTCAAATTTTGCCTCGGATATTAGGTTTTCCATTCTCAGAATATTAATCACTTGGGCTAGCAAATTTATGATCAAGGTATTCCAAAGTAGATTAATTATCATCCTTCAAATCAAAGCGATATCTCAGTCAAGATCCTTGAATCGAAGGGGGCAGAAAAGTTTGCTAGGCACTCTACAAAGTGACATGAGTGATATGAGGTCAAAGAGGCTGATCGAGACTCTTGGCTCAAGAGAGTCAACATCCACTTAGAGAGAATATTGGACAAGGCCAAAAAGGACAAGGCCTTGCTGAGACACATGGCTTTTCACTACATGGCGTGGAACAAGGTTTACAAGGCACGAATAAGGAATTTAAAGGCAAAACTGAGGAGGGCATCAAAAAGGAAAAGAAGGAAAAGATAGCATGATCGACTCCAGATATTGGCTGAGGCATCCTTGGCCCATCATAGCTCTTGATAGAGAAGTTTCAGCCCAAATTTCAAGAAATTTGGAGCAATTTTTGCATTTTGAAAATTTTTGCACTAAAAAAACAGGGTTTTCCTCCCTATGCGTCGCGCCACGTGGCGCTCGCTTTTGCTAGAGGGCTCCAAATCCAAAAAACTTTTCATTTCTGGATTTTCCATGAAAATTTATGCTTTCTTGTCCATGGCCAAGAGATTTGGGCAGGTTTTGAGTCCTCAAGCAGTCAAAAACACTCAAGAAATGCCCTCACTGCCCCTTTTTTGACACACAGGAAGCAGTCTTGGGAGAATGGACTTTTGGAGGGGTAAATGGAGGCAAAATTGAAACATTCCACTTGGGTTGGAAATTCGACAGACATGGATTTCCAACGAGCTATCATGAGCTCAATTTGGATTCCGGGAAGGTCCTCAAAATCAACTCCAAAGTGGTGTGATGCATAGAGAATCAGGCGCGGTGCATATAGGAATATTTGCCTGTTTGACTCATTTTTGCTCTGTTTTTCACCCAGTTTTTCCTAGTTTGACTTTTTCACTCTCCTAATGGAAAATTTATGATGTAATTTGATGAACATTGAGGGATCATGATGTAAATATGCTATATTTTTACTTGCATAGGTAGATTCATCAGTTTAAAGGTTGTTTGAAACTGAATGAATCAGTTTCCTTGTTTTTAGAGGCAAGCTGTTATGATGCCTAGATTCTAGTTCTCAGTTTAAGATCAGTTGGATCAGCTCCTAGAATGATGAGCTCAACCCTTAGAGGCAAGGGAATGGGTTTGTCTTTTCTATATTGTGTAATTTCTAAGTCATTTTCATGGTTGGACACTTGAGATTGCTTGGCACATCATTGTACATTCTATCTCTGCATTTTTGGCTAAGGAAAGACCAGGGTTTTGCAACACTTGTTGGGATCCATGTTGCTTTGTGTTTTGATGATGTTTTTCTCTATGTAATTGTAAGTTTACTGATGTTTATGTGTATCATTTTCCCTTCTCTTTTCTTCTGAAATTAAACAAATGAGTGATTAAGGTAGAATCCATTGGAATGTTATGCTCTGCCTTGAAATTTTGTCTAATTTTACATGTTTTCATCTGTTTGAGGAGGAACCTTGAGACTCTCTTGCCCTCCTTAGTTCCTCACCAGTCTGATCCATCCATTCATTCAAATCTAAAGCATCAAAATGATTTCCTTCCTTGCCCCAATCAGAACTCTGCAAAAACTAGGCCTCATCCCCAAACCCAAATTTGCCTTTCCCTTTTTCCAACAAAAACCCTCCAAAAACTCAAATCAAATCCTTGCACTTCATACCTAGCCTAAGATCAGTTGTTAAATCAGTCATCTCAAGCCCCATCGATTATCTTTTGCTGAGATTGACCCGGAGAGAGGCCTCTCCGGTCCTCGGGAGGGCTGGGCTACGCAGGCCTGAGCTGTTATGATGTGTACAGAGCTTACCTTTTTAGCCTGATGTAAATCTTAGGTTCTAACACAAGGTATCAAAATCCACATTTTGTTGAAACCTATCCACAACCACATTACAAATAATTCATGACCTTTTCCATTGAGATTTAGGCAGTCCTCCAACAAAATCCATGGAAACACTTTCCCAAGGGTGAGAAGGAACTATAAATGGAGTGACAAGCCTAGTTTTCTATTGCTGGCTGGCTTTTTAGTACACCATAGTACACCCTTTTACATATTCTAAAAAATTGTCTCATTCATTTTCGGCCATAACAAAGTCTTGCAGCTGTGCAACTGTTTTACTTCCCTCAAAGTGACCTGATATCAGAGAAGTGTGTGCCTCTCTAATTATCTTTACTCTCTCAGTTTGTGGAATGCAGATTTTCCCATAATGATACAAGAGTTGGTCCTTCATATGATAATCCAATTCTTCTACCATTTTTCCTTGACCCAAAGTTGCATATACATCTTTAAAATCTATATCTTGAGCATATTGTTCAATGTAGCTTTCATGTAGTACAAAATTATGCTTAAGTATAGTATAAGCATTTATAATGGGTCTAGACAACATGTCTGCAACTTTGCTATGTACGCCCTTTTTATATCTAATGACCAAACGAAACTGTTGTAGAAAACCCATCCACCTGTAATGTCTTGATTGCTGCAACTTAGTTTGGGAGTGTAGATATTGAAGTGGTTGATGATCAGTATGTATTACTGTCTCTTTGCCCATTAAGTAATGTTTCCACTTTTTCACACTCTTAACTAATGCATACAATTCTTTATCATATATAGGATAGTTAACTATTGCAGAATTAAAAGTCTCTGAATGATAACATATGGGTTTACCGTGTTGTGTCAACACTGCTCCCATGGCATAGTCACTGGCATCTGTTTGGATCTCAAATGGTCTTTGTAGATTAGGCAGTGCTAGTACAGGTGTTGTATTGATATTTTCTTTCAACGTGTTGAAGGCTTTCTGATGTTTGCCTCCCCACTGAAACACCTTGTTCAATCCTGTCAAAGCATGTAAGGGAGTTGCAATTGAGGAAAAGTTAGGGATAAACTTCCTCCAATATTGTGTTACTCCTAAGAAGCTTCTTACTTCTGTAGTAGACTTGGTTTTAGGCCAGTTTTCAATGACTACCACTTTAGAGGGATCTATTTTCAATTCACCACCCCCTACTATATGACCCAAATAATTTAGAGATGTTTTGCCAAATTCACATTTTGAGAGTTTAACATAAAGTTTTCCCCTTTTCAAAACATCTAATGTCTACTTAACATGATTTAAGTGTTCTTCCCACGTTTTACTAAAAATCAGAATGTCATCCAGATACACAATAATGAAATCATCAAGAAAAGGTCTGAGTACATCATTCATTAAACTCATGAAAGTAACAAGGGCATTAGTCAAGCCAAAAGGCATAACCAGCCACTCATACAATCCCTGCTTTGTTTTGAAAGCAGTCTTCCATGCATCTTGCTCTGTAACTCTGACCTGATGGTATCCATTGTGCAAATCCAACATGGTGAAATAAACATCTTCCTTTAATTGATCTAAAAGATCATCTATGCAAGGAAGGGGATAATGATATTTGATTGTTATCTTATTCAGTGCTCAGTAGTCAATGCACATTCTCCACGAGCCATCTTTATTTCTCACCAAAACAATTGGTGACCCAGATGGTGATGTGCCAGGCTTGATGAACCCCTTCTCGAGCAACTCCTGCACCTGCTTCTTCATTTCAGCATTCTCTAAAGCAGACAACCTATACATTCCAATGTTAGGCAATGGAACATCTTGCTGCAAAATAATATCATGTACTATTTCCTTTTTGGGTGGCAGACCTTTAGGTTCTTGAAATAGAACATCATACTCTGAAACAATATTTTCTATATCAGCTTGCCGCTTAGCATTACAGCCCTCAAATATATTGGTTTTATCAATTTTCGATTCCTTTACAACCATTAGTAAGAATTGTTTGCATGAATTTATCATTCTTTTCGTCTGCCCTAAATTTAAGAGAGTATAATTATTCTTGAGCTTATGAGCTCTTACAATGTATTCAATTCCATCTTTAACAAGTAGATACTTGTTCTCATCTCTATAGAAAATATATTTTCTATCATACAAGTAAGGACTTCCTAAAATAATTCCACATATATCCAAAGGAATTATGTCTAACTCAACCTCATCTACAACTGCTGACCCAAAAGAAAACTTGAGTTTGCACTGTCTAGTCACTTGTAGTTGTGCTTTACCATTCAACCATCCTAATGGGTATGGTTTCTTGTGAGGTGTGGTTGCTAATCCCAATTTCTTTACAATTGCTTCAGAAATCAAATTTACTTGTCATCCACTATCAAACAAAGTATCAATCTTTTGATTTTTGGAAATAACTCAAATATGGAAAAGCTCATTTCTTTTTCTCTCATGTTCTTCATCAATAACAGATTGAGCAAAACTACTCGTAGATTCTTCAGAATTCTTACCTTTTATACCTATGGCTACAATGATTGTTTCATCTCCCGAGTCTGACCCCAAATATTTCTGAATTGCTGCAGCAGTCTTCTTCTTCTTGCCCTCAAACTTCTTAGATCTCAGCTCTGGATGCAGAATCCAACAGTGCTCATCATCATGCCCATCCCTTTTATAGTGAGTGCAGGAAGCTTTGCCTTTTTGTGCAATGTTAGCCTACCTTGCTTTCCACTTCTGCTTTCTTTTCTCCTTTCTCTTGCTTGCAGTGGGTTGGGATGGTCCCCCAACTTCTGGATTTCCATTCTTTCCTCTAGCTTCCAGATGAGTAGCTTGTACAGATACCTCATCTATACTAGTGGGATTAAACATGAGGATGGTATGCCTCATGTAGCTGTGTAGACCACCAATGTACTTCAAAAGAGCCTCTGGTGAGTCTAATGAGATCCATAGAATCAATGCTCTCTTTATAAATTCTTGAGTGTACCCTTGCAAACTTTGCCCTTTCAACTGCCAAAGAGTTTTCGAACTCATCATCGCTTGTTGCATGTAGGCCAATGGATAGAACTGCTTCTTAATTGTAGAAACAAAGTCACTCCAGACAGAGATGGTTTTACCATGTCTTTTCATGGCAGCTTTGGTTCTACCTTCCCACCAAACTAAGGCAGTGCCTCCTAGGCGTAGGCTTGCCGGCTGAATTTTTCTCTTGTCTGAATTGATGTTCTGCACTCTGCAATACACATCAATTCGTCTAATCCAATTGTCCAACATTTCAGTATTTAAATCTCCAACATATATAGGCAAATAAAATTTAACATCTAGCTTAATCAAATATGCTTTCTTATTATGCACAGGGCTATTAGGAGGTGTGAGAAAGTTTTCCTCTTTCCCTTTTCCTTTTGAGTGGTCATGGGAATGAGACTCATCTTCTTATTTATCTTGTTTAGAACCTGATGAATCTTCATCGTCATGCTTTCTAAAGTCCCTATACATTTCTTCTACCATAGAATTTATAGGAAACTCTCTATGAAATGAGGGTCTGGCCCCACAGAACCTTCCTTTGACATTGTCTTCTGAGGATAGACTCTCCCAATCTCAGGATTAGTTTCGACCAACTCTCCTTCTCCTAATTTGAGCTTTGATCTAGTGAGCATTCAACAACTAAACCAACACAAGCTTGTCTAACCTCATAGCCTAAAGCTCTGATACCACTTGATCTAATAATCACCCTATGAGTGATCTCAGTTAAGAATTTATTAATTGAAGGTATTACAGACTCATATGTTGGTGTGTGTGTGTGTATATGTTATTTAAGCAACGGATCAATCAGATTGCAAATACACAGCCACTAGAAAGGGAAAACAATAGAGAAATACAGTAAGAAAAGACAAGAACACAAGACATTAATAAGGAGTTCACCCTATCCTCCAAGGCTACATCTCTAGTCTAGTTTTCAGTGGTGGCCTTCTTTTTATTATGTCTTGAAGTAGATAATTACAATGAAGGAGCTCAATGTGAGTCTCCTGAAATAGATTGGCTTGGCAGGGTGATTTTTGGATTCCCAAACCACTAGAGTACATAGACTCTTTTCCTTACCAGCTCTGTGACCTTCCAATCTATAATGGAGAGATCCCAATGTAGTGCTCCATCTAAACAGATCCTCTTTGGGATGGCTTGAATCCTTCAAGCTCTCTGGTGCTCGATGCTGCCTTCAGTCAACTCAGTCCTCTGTCTTCCGTTCTGCTATTGTTTCACTGTCTTTCTTCTCTCTGTTCTTCCTTTTTGTATTCCATCCTCCACTCAGGGTTCTGGTGTCTTTTTTCTTTTCCTATGCATGGCTTTAAGGCCATTCATACCCATGGCTGTTTGATTCCTCTTCCATTTCCCATCAGATCGCCTGCTACACCTTCGCTTGGATTTCCCTGTTCGGCGTGATCATCAAGCTCACAAGGAGTGGCCGCATGTCCTCCTACAACTACACCAATATATATATTTAAAAACTCTGACGGGTCTCAAAAGACTTTATGCATGTTCCTTTGCCGATTGCGATGAGCGATGGGGATTTCGAACCCGATAAGTTTATGTGCTATACTTTATAATTCAGCGCGTCTGTCTTATCGCGGGTTGTAAAGATTTTTATTGATATTCATATATATTTTTTATTTACACTGTTTTATCTGAATTTCTATTATAAAGGATTATAATAGAAATTCTGGATCCGATAATGATATATATTATGTTATATAAGTCCGGCAGATCCGCAAAGCATATGAAAAGCAGATTTCAAGTTATAAGGTAGGTTTTCGGGTGGAGAAAAAAACGGTAAATGGTTTTACTGGAGCTCACTCGATCCCACTCAACATTCAACACATAGCAGTCGGGTGGAGAGAGTAAACCACGCATTTCGGATGGGTATTCTCTGGGCTTATGTCCCACCCAAAACCTTTATAGACCATATGATCTCAAAAGCACAGATCTACGGTGGGGATGAATCGGCAGGAAAGTATACTTCAAAAATTGTGTGGAGCCCATATTAAAATAAAAAAGGCATGTTTATGGCATATTTTCATTATAAAAGGTATATAATGAAAAATCACAAATATGAAGGATTTATGCATAAGTTCAACACTACCATAGTTATGCGGCTTAAGGGTGTGTAAAGTTAAGTTTGCAGTGATATATCAGGCACATTGCGATTTGTGATGGAAGTCAATGGAGCACTGTACGGGCGGATTTGACAGATTTATAAAGCCAGATTAAATCTTTTGAGTTTCGTATTAATCAGAAGTTCACGTTAATTTCGTTGTGTAAAGTGGAAAATTAGGGTTAGAGCTGAAAGCTGAAGAGGAAGACAATCTGGTATGTTTCTTTGCATTTTGGCCAATCATAATGCCCATTTAAGCCCAAGATTATACAAACTAAACACGTTTCATTATGGCTAAAATGAATTAAGCATCATTAGGGCATTTACAGAGGAATTCAGCAGCGGATCAACAAAGCAAACCAGCAGTTATCATCCCCTTCTGGATTTAGTTATGTTCTTGTTATTTCATGTTCCTTGAGGTGTCTTTTACCCTCTGTAAAATTTTGTAATAGTTTTTACTTCATATAGTTAGAAAAGCAGTTAGATAGTTTGGGCAATTTTAGAAATCAACAATTGTTCCACAAGGTATAAAAAGAAGAAAATTTACTAAGGAAGGGTTTGAATTTTGGACAACCTGGAGACTAAGCTACTATATTCCTGATATAGTTGTTGATTAATGAAAGAATTAGAATTTTCCATGAATTGTTGGGTATAATTTTGTAACTTCTATGTCATGTATCATCTTATGTTTTCTTCTTTCAAGTATAGTAATGAAGCTGCAAGTCTTTATTTTCTTACGTATATAAAGTTAAAATTCCTTAAAGGAGTGCTCCTATACTTGAAGTTTTCACCTTCCTTTCTAACTTATAGATAATAATTTTTGTGTAAGGCATCATATTAAATTTAACTTCTCCAAGGGTCGCAGATAATAGTTTCTATGTCAAGCAGCATATTGTCTATGATTCAGTTCTCATTTTCATAATTCTTCTAAGTGACAGATAGTAGGTTCTGTGTTAAGCAACATATTATCTACAACTTGTCCTTCAAGCTTTCTTCATTCATCATTTATATCTAGCAACAAATGTGATCCAAGTTCGAGTGTGAAGAAGGACCCTTCCAAGACCTTTTACTTTCATGATGTGTTAAAATTTCTTTTTAAAAGAACATCAATGAATACATATGCATGTTGTAAAGAAGAGGAACATAACAATCATCAACACATGAAAACATAGGCATTGATAATGGAGTTCTTCCAGAAGGGACTATATCTTCGGGCCCTGGTGTTAAGATGGTGTAGGCTGTTACATTAAGTGTTGTCAATAATGGTGATGTACACAAAGATGATGTCTTGATCATACAAGGAAAAATGCCCTCACGCAGGGGTGGCTCTAGGAGATATTCCACTACAGGAATTCTCAATCAAAAGACTCCTATCAGTATGACACAAAAACATGCATGGTGAGCATCCTGCATCAATACCAGCCAAGGATCTGTGAAGCATAATGTAAAAGAAGAAGTACATGAACAATAATCATATGCCTCACAACCAAGTGGCATCTAAAGAAGTGGATGTCTCACTGTTGAAGCTTCTCAGACCATCGATCTCAGGGCGACGATCGTATGAAGATGGCTACTCGCACAAGAAACTGGACATCTGAAACATAGCTATCAAAAATGTTGAAGCTTGCTAAATATCAATTTCACAGCATCGATTGCAAGAAGAAGAATCAATCAAAGAAGAAGGGTTGATCACAAAAGAATAATCGATCAAAAGAAGAAAAATCGATCATAAAGAGAAGAATCGATCATAAAAGAATAAATTCTCTGGACTTCTCAATCTGTAGCTCTATGGCTATCTAGCCCTATAGTGCTCTAGCTTATCATTGCAGCTCTGCGATCTGCCAGAATTTCAAGCAATGTGACTATATGGCTATCTGCGCTCTGGATTGATCAAGCTCTGTAGCTCTATGGGGTTCGAGTGTTGCGCTAGCTTTCAAGCTCTCTCTGGCACTCAGACTCTCGGGCCTCTTCCTCACATCCTTTCCACATAGCCTCTCAGGATTTCTATCATACTACTCTTGCCCATTGTTACCCAACCTTTCCGCACTCCTCTGGCTCTCTGTCACCATCGTGTGTTATAACACGTTTGGATCAAAACTGCGCTTAAAAATCAGAGGTCGATTTTGTTCAGAATAGAAGTCATTTGCTTAGAAGCATCTGCTGGTCCAACAAAATCCTCGGAATAACCTTCTTTATGTTAAAACATAAATACATTAAAAAACTGATAAATCTGACCAAAACATAAAAGACTGGATCTCAAATTTTATCAAATCAGATCTATAATTCCGTCAAGTCCATGTTATGTCGCAAGTCAGAATTGCAGATCTTCGATCGCCAATGGCTGATTTTACAATTAGATTTGGGCAGTCAATCTGACTTCCGATCCGACGGCTGAGATCACATCGCATATCACAATCGCTGCGGCATGGGGTCCTGCATTTGGCATCCGCCAACATTGATCGTTCCCATTGCCGATATCGACGATTGCTAATCACAATCACAATCAACCCAAAGGTTTGGGTCTTGTGTCCTGCGTTTCACTGACCCAATCTACCCATGCCGACATTCCATCGCCGATTTGCAAGCACCGATATCGCCGATTTGACTCCTCCAACCCCATATATCGGTAATCGCTGATGAGGGGTCTTAAAGTCCACCCTTTGCACAATTCCTGATGTGATTTTCCTTATAAAGGCTTTAAGTCCATTTTTATGAGAAAAACCTCCTTTTTTTCAAAGGAACCATGGCAACTCTTTTCGCGATAACTTCATCATCCAGACTCGGATCGACAAACCGTTCGCACCTCCATGATTAGGAAGATGAGATCTACGCTCTGGTCCTAGTTCGAAGTCATTCTATGTGCTTTGATTTTCGAGCGTTCATAACCCTCTATCCTGTGTGTCTTTCCGGAGCCACCTGGATCAAAATGGCATTCTGAGTTTTTTCGGTCACATGTGTATTAAGGGTTAAAGACCAAGTTTTCTAGGTCCTTTCATTTGATAACATATCATATAATTAAGTGACAAATAAGTGACAGTAATTACAAACATTAATGTCTTTAGCACAATTTCTCTACAGCCAAGAAATTGTTTTCTTAAGGTACAACAGGGACCAATAGTATTATGCCACATGGCCCCCTAAAGAGAGAGAAAAGGCCCGTGGATACTTGGTTTTTCATTGAAATCATTTGTTAAATTATTTTCGGCCCTCCTAGCATGTTGACATGGCTGGACCTACCAACATTTAAGCAATCACCCCAGTATGAAGTCCCAACTAGACCTCACACCATTTGGTGTGGGATTCCCATCTGGTATGATGGCCTATTTTCCATTACCTTAAAGATTTGCCTCAGCTCTTACTTGTCAGCATAAGAGAGTGGTATGCTTTATCTTTGAGTAGTGAGGTTCATGTGCCTGGTGATTGCTAGTGTTACTTGTGTCAATGGTTCTTTCACTGTAGATGGAGAGTGTGGGAGTGAGTCCCAAGTCGGATGGGAGGAAGCCCCAACTCTGTCAAGAACACACAACACAATAGGACGTGCACAGCTTCTAGAAGAGCAGTCCACATGGATGCGGCAGTGACAACATAAGGAACGATAAAACGTACAACACACAGCGGAGGAGTCCATGCGATTGCGACGATTGTTATAGTAAGTTTACATGAAATGTCTTTCTGTTGTCCGGGGAGGTAACCAACACGGGCATGACAACATTAACAACTCATACAACATAGTTTCATTAATATATATGTATTACAATAATTGAATGAGTTAAAGTGTTAAACCCAGGTTAAAGCAACATGCATTACAAGTGTTCAAGATCAGTCTTACAACAATTACAATACATGTGTGAAAACGTGTTGGCCTATTAGCAGGCTTTTGAATTAAGCAAAAGTTCTAAGACACATCATTACACCATACATCACTAAGCCCGTGGGCGGGGCATTGGAGCCACTACTTACTCCTCAAAGAAAATATTATAGGCTCTCAAGGCTATGTGGGAAGAGTCGAGGTGAAACATCCTTTACATGTACAAATGAGGGGGTATATATAGCCAAGGGTGAAATTGACCCTTATGGCTATTCGAATACCCTCATGACTATTTGACTTCCATGACCTTTCAACTTTATGTGAATCTTCGTATGAAAAGTGAGTCTCTTGGAATTCCATGTTACATTACATTGATTGATAGTATCACCCACAATAGAGATGTGGATGCCATGACTCATGACCAAACTTGACATGACAATGCTAGTGCATTCGTGCTCCTGCCGGTGTGCATGTCGAGCTGTAGTGTTGCTGGGTGATGGATGTCCTCATGGTGTGTCACAGTTTCACCTCTACATGGCAAAGTGCACAGAGTCTTTGATGGTCTTTAGGGTCGCTTGATGTTTCCTTTTCACATTTCTCCTTGCTTGCATGCTGGCATGCTTAACAAGTTTGCCTTTTTCTTCATGAGACTCATCCCATTATAGAACCAAGTCACCAACATCAAAGTTAGCTTTCCCTCTAGACTTCTTATCAAACCATCTCTTGATATGGTTCTGGTGGAGTGTAAATTTTTCTTTTTCTTTCATCCTTTCTTCCTAAATCTTGTGGAGTGTATCCATCCTACGCTAAACTAGCTAGAAAGGCTTGCGCTGGGATTCTTTGGATAGCTGAAGTGTAGGAAAGTAGATATTAGCTGGAAGGATGCCTTCTTTACCATAGACCAGGAAGAATGGTGAGGTATTCAGAGAAGGTTTGGGTGTTACATGGTCATCCCATAGTGCATTTGTCAAAGTGGTATACCAGTTGCACTGCTCAGAGAAAACAATGTTTTTGATTATGTTGAGATTTTCTGTTTTAGTCAAATAGGCAAAAATCTCTGAAGGATGACAACAATAGGGATTCAGTTCCTAGATTAGCTCCAGGTTGTTGGGAGGGAGTTAATGCCTCCTATATTTGATGTGAGGGAGTTATGAGGCTGTTAGATTCTCTATGCTATATAACAGGCAATCATTCGGATGATTTGCTAAGAGTGTGTGAGGAATTTCTTGATGTAATCTCCAATTTGATTAATATATTCCTGATGCCTATGTTTGGTGTACGTAGCCTAGATTGGTTGGGTGAACCACGTTAAAAGCTGTGTCTTATGTGCTTGTTTATTTTTTCTGTTGTGTGTTTAATTAAGTTTGTTGTGCACCTGATCCAACAATTGGTATCAGAGCATGTTGGAGGTGCTGTGGATTACTGTGTGTGGCGTCCTGGAGACTGCGTGCTGGACGTGCTGAGATTACCTGCGTGTGGATTGTTGTGTGTGGTGGACTGTTGGTTAGGTTATTGGCGCTGCCTAAGCTAGACCTGCGTGGAGGTATCTTGTCCGCCTGCGTGGAGAACGCTGAGTGTTGGTGCTGCCTGGAGGTAATCTAACACCTGGTGCGCTGTGGAGCTGTTCAAAAGTGTGGCGTGTATATGTATTGAAAAAGGTATGCTCATTCGCTCAGTCAACAACGTTGATACATATGTTTTCTGTTTTGAAACCTGCATGAATGGATTCGAAAAACACACAGCGTGGATATATGTATTAAATACAGCAAGGATTTATTTTGAAAACGGCGAACAGCGTGTCTTTGTTTTTTGACTACTGCGTGGAGGTAAAAATTGAAACTGCGGGGATATACCAAATGCGTGTATATATGAAACAGTGAGATATAGATACGGTGGATATGTATTGAACCAGTGCGTAGAGATATATATATGTTTTTTTTTTTAAAAACACTCACGGCGTATTAATATGTTTACAAAGTTAAAGTGGTGAACGCATGTGGTGGAGGAAGTAATTGTTTATGCCATTAAACAAAAAAGGAGTTTATGTAACATGGGTTTTTTCTAAAAATTACAAGGTTGGAACGCATGTTAAATGGTGGGGTGTTAAAATATATTGGGTATATATTTTGGGAACCAGGTTTGTTCAATACAGTACTCCCACGACATTTCCAGGATACTTGAAACAAAAGTTAATAAAACAAATATTTTTTTTTGTTTTTGGCGGAGGTCTCATGTTGTGTCAAAACAAAGGCATAGGCAGAAATTTTTTGTGTGAAGGGAAGATATTTTGTTTCAAAGGCATAGGCAATTTTTTTTTTAATTGCTGGTTGGATTTTTTTTTGGAGATTACTGTGTTTTTTGCTGATACAAGATGGTCAAAACTCAAAGTGCCCGTTTTGAAATTGAGAAATTTAATGGCAAGAATAATTTTGAGATCTGGAAGGTGAAGATGCACGATCTGCTGGTTCAACAAGGTGTGGCGAAAGCACTGTTGGGGAAAAACAAAAGGCCTCCTTCCATGACAGAGGATGAATGGGATGAGATGGATGATAGAGCTCTGAGCGGAATTCGGTTATGTCTGGCGGACGATGTTCTGTTCAACATTGTGTCAGAGAAAAACGCCGCAGGCCTGTGGTCGAAGCTTTAGAAGCTCTACATGACGAAATCTTTGACAAATCGAATTCTCCTAAAACGGCAGCTTTATGGTTTGCGGATGAAAGAAGGTACCTCAATTGCTGATCACCTGAATGTTTTTAATACCTTGTTGGTGAATTAAACAGTCTAGATGTAAAATTTGATTCAGAGGATAAGGCAATAACTCTATTATGTTCTTTGCCTGAATCCTGGGATCAGTTTGTTACTTCCATAAGTTTTAGTACATCAGATATTCTTGAGTTTGACGATGTTGTTGGAGCCTTGTTGGCTGAGGAGACGAGGAAGAGGTCGAATGCAGACACCTCTACATCAGAGGTAATGATGGCCAGAGGTCACTCACGAGAGAGACACTCCGGGGGAAAGCATAGCGACTCTCGTTCGAAGTCCAAAGGAAAGAAGCCAAAGGTGAAGTGCTGGCATTGTGGCAAGGCTGGACATCTGAAAAGTGATTGCTGGAAGCGAAAGCAGGCTACTAAAGAAGGCTCTTCGACAGAAAAGAAGGAAGCCAACACCACGGATACAGGTTCAGTATCAGGTTCAGGTATGAGTGGTGAGGTATTGTCAGTTAATGTTTCAAAACATGATCAACATTGGTTGTTAGATTCCGGGGCATCTAACCACATGTGTTTACATAAAGATTGGTTTAAAACATATAAATCAATTGATGATGGTGTTGTGTACATGGATAATGATGTAACATGTAATATTGTTGGGATTGGAAGCATACAACTCCAAATGTTTGATGGCACAACCAAAATATTAACTGATGTGAGGCATGTACCAGATTTAAGGAAAAATTTGATTTCATTAGGAGCACTTGATTCAAATGGATATA
>APFE031389868.1:1127-16659 GCA_000404065.3 Pinus taeda | reverse complement strand
CCGAAGGAGTTGTGGACGGAAGCAGTGGCAACTGCTTGTTATGTGATAAACCGATCTCCATCAACGGCAATAGACTGCAAGGTTCCACAAGAGGTATGGACAGGACACCCTTGTGACTATTTTAAACTCAGAGTGTTTGGTTGTGATGCATATGCTCTAGTGCCTAAACATCAGCGAACTAAATTAGATCCGAAATCGAAAAGGTATGTCTTTGTTGGGTATGGTGATGGAACAAAGGGATTTAGATTGTGGGATCCTACTACCGCAAAATCATCATCAACAGAGATGTAAGGTTTAATGAATCCTCTCTTGTACAGTTAGATGTAGATAGAAGATTGAAACAGGATGATGTATCTTATTTCCAGCATATTCAGTTTGACAGCTTTTCTAATGATAGTCATAACGACCATAGTTCAGATTCTAGTCATGAACAGGTTTCAGAATCAGATTATGAACAGGGTTCAGATGGAGGACATGAACAGGTCTCAGATGGCGATCATGAAGAAATTCCTGTAGTTGATAGACAGCCCATTGTGGAAGCACTAGAAACATTCTTAAGGATGTCTACAAGGATCAAATGCCCTCCGAGAAGGTATGATGATCATGTTACTTCAGTTGCTTTGATCGCTAATGATGATGAACCTTTGTGTTATCAGGAAGCTATAGAAGGTTCAAATAGTGACAAATGGAAAGCAGCCATGAAGGAAGAAATGATGGCCTTAGGTAAGAATGGTACGTGGGATCTGGTTGAACTTCCCAAAGGCAGGAAAACTGTGGGATGCAAGTGGGTGTTCAAGCTGAAACGGGGTGTGAATGATACGGAAGACAGGTACAAAGCTCGACTGGTTGCAAAAGGGTTTTCTCAGAAAGCTGGTATTGACTTTCATGAGATTTTTTCACCAGTGGTTAAAATTGTTTCAATTAGAATTGTTTTAGCATTAGTGGCTTTGTTTGATTTGGAGTTGCAGCAATTAGATGTTAACACTGCATTTCTACATGGTGATTTAGATGAGGAAATATATATGGAACAACCAGAAGGGTTTGTTCAGCATCGCAATGCAAATTTTGTCTGCAGGCTCAAGAAGTCATTATATGGCCTGAAGCAGTCGCCTCGGCAGTGGTATAAGAAGTTTGATTCTTTCATGTTGAGTCAGAAATATGTTAGAAGTGAATATGATCATTGTGTTTATTTCAAAAAGTTGAATAATGGCATGTTCATTATCTTAGTGTTATATGTTGATGATATGCTTTTAGCAAGCAAAAGAATTGAAGAAATCAACAGGTTGAAGACTCAGATGGCAAGGACATTTGATATGAAAGATCTAGGAGCCGCAAGACAGATTTTGGGCATGGAGATTTTCAGAGACAGGAGTAATGGTAAGCTGTGGCTATCACAACAAAAGTATGTTGAGAAAATACTTTTGAGGTTTGGTATGAACAATGTGAAGCCTGTGTCGATCCCTTTAGCTTCCCATTTTAAGCTTTCTTCGAGTTTATGTCCTAATACAGATGAAGAAAAGGATTATATGTCTCGAATTCCTTATGCCAAGGTAGTAGGATGTTTGATGTATGCGATGGTATGTACGCGACCAGATATTTCTCATGCAGTTGGGGTTGTCAGCAGGTACATGGCAAATCCGGGTAAAGAACACTGGTCAGCAGTGAAATGGGTGCTTCGGTACTTGAGAGGCACAAGTAGTTATTGTATTTCTTACAATAAGAGTAGTGAATATGTTGATTCCGATTTTGCAGGTGATTTGGATAAGAGGAGATCAACTTCAGGGTACGTCTTTACTCTTGCAGGTGGAGCTATAAGCTGGATGTCAAAGCTACAGAACATTATTGCTTTGTCCACTACTGAAGCAGAATACATTGTTGCTTCTCATGCTTGCAAAGAGGCGGTTTGGTTGAAAGGTTTGCTTGGTGAGTTTGGTAGGTTACAGGATGACATCAGGTTACTTTGTGACAATCAAAGTGCAATACATTTGGCTAATAATCCGGCCTATCATAGTAAGTCAAAGCATATTCCAATCAAATATCATTTTGTAAGACAGGTTATCACTGAAAGGGGCGTTTCTCTTGAAAAGGTGCATACAAAGGAGAACTGTGCAGACATGTTCACGAAACCAGTTTTGTAGGAGAAGCTACGCTGGTGTTTGGCTTCTCTTGGCTTGCAGGAAAGATAAAATAATAATAATAGGGCATCAGGCGAATTGTTGTCAAGGTGGAGATTGTTGAGATTTTCTGTTTTAGTCAAATAGGCAAAAATCTCTGAAGGATGACAACAATAGGGATTCAGTTCCTAGATTAGCTCCAGGTTGTTGGGAGGGAGTTAATGCCTCCTATATTTGATGTGAGGGAGTTATGAGGCTGTTAGATTCTCTATGCTATATAACAGGCAATCATTCGGATGATTTGCTAAGAGTGTGTGAGGATTTCTTGATGTAATCTCCAATTTGATTAATATATTCCTGATGCCTATGTTTGGTGGACGTAGCCTAGATTGGTTGGGTGAACCACGTTAAAAGCTATGTCTTATGTGCTTGTTTATTTTTTCTGCTGTGTGTTTAATTAAGTTTGTTGTGCACCTGATCCAACAGATTATGCGGATGATGTTTTTATTCATTGATTCTGCTAGACCGTTTCCTTGTGGGTAGTAGTTGGATGAGTGTTTTAGCATAATACCATTTTGTAATGAAAAATCATAAAGTTTTAAAGACAAAAAGTATGTTGCATTATCAAAAACAAGTGATACTGAAATGTCGAAGCGTGAGATGATGTTTTGCTGGAGGAAGTTGATGACCTCTTGGTCATTCACTTGTTTGAGCAGAACTGCTTCTACCCACTGCGTGAAGTAATATGTTGCTATTAGAATGTAGCGGTGTTGTCTTGATGAATGTGGAAAAATCTCCACAATGATGTCTAGGCCCCATTGTTGGAATGGTTCAGTCACTGCAGTGGGGTTGCTGATCTTCGTGTTTTGTCGGCACATCCTTGATAGACCGGGCACTTGCAGGCATAAGCATGTGCATCCTTAAATAACATGGGCCAGTAGAAACTGCTCACATAACTTTTTGTTCCATGGTCTTTCCCACAAATTCACCCTCGACAGGTCTGTCATGCAAATCTTGTAACACCTTCTCTGATTCATGTGCCTCCAAGCACCTAAGCAGAACTTTGTTGTTATGCTTCCTGTAAAGCACTTTGTGCACTGACTAATATGTTAAAGCTTTGAGGTGAAATGCCCTCTTTTGTCTACGGGAAAAGTGAGAGGGTATGGTACCGTGCTCAAGGTACTGGTGCAAATCTGTGTACCAAGAGGTTTTATCTTCAGTGGGTGTTTCTCGCCTTATATCATACATCTCAACTTCCTGCTCCCAGTCAGCGAGCTCTTCTTCACTCTCTGAGGTGTGTACTGCTTTAGATGCAACCTTGCAGAGCCCACATCGTTTGATCGTGTGAATTGTCTTTATTTCAAGATCATAGTCTTGCAAGCTTGTCATCCAGTTCACACATTGTTCACCCAGTTCCTATTGTACAAGCAATGTGCGGACTATTGGGTGAGGGACGTAGACTATGCAACAGTTCTTCAACAACTAGGGCCTAATGTGTTTCGTCGCCTTGTAAACTGCATATTCTTGCTTGTCAACAGCAGGGTAGTTGAGTTCTAGTCCCTGCATGCTTGCATTCATGAAGGAGATGGGACGTTAAATGTTCATATCCTCCTTCTGAGTGAGCACTCCAATGAACGAATTGTCGGAGGTGAAGGTGTATAGCAGGAAATCCGTCTTGAACTCTGGGTTGTAAAGTGCAGGAACTTCTAGTATTGTTTGCTTGATCTAGTCGAATGCATACTTTTCCCTCTTGCCCCGGCTGTAGACCGCATCTTTCTTAATCATGTCCTACAATATCTGCACATAATCCGAGATGAACTTCTGGAGGAAGTTTATCTTGCCCAAGAACAATTGCATGGCTTTCTTTTTGGCTTGGTGATGGATTTTCTGTAATAGTCTGAACTCGGTCCAGATCCACCTTGATCCCGCTTTTGGCAACAAAGTGTCTGAGAAGGTTCCCCTCAAACACTGCGAATACACTCTTCTTGGGATTTAGGGAAATCCCATATTTCCGGCATCGTTTAAAAGTTTTCTTCAGATGCCATATGTGGTCCTCACGTCTTCTTGAGAACATAGTCACATCATCAAGGTATGCCACTACCTCTGTTCAATGAGCCCGTGAAAAGTGATGTCCATGGTGCACTGAAAGGTTACGCCTACATTTACAAGCCCAAACAACATTCATTTGTAAGTGAACATACCCCACTTGGTACGTAAGGTAGTCTTAACTATGTCAAGTTCTACTACCAAAACTTGATTGCATCCTGAGAAACCATCAAGTAGGAAAAACATCTATGCCCCAGATACTTTTTGCAGAATGTGGTCCATAGATGACACAGGGTAGTTATCTTTGTCCGCGACACGGTTCAAGTTCCAGAAATCAACACACAAGTGAATTTCCCTGGACTTCTTGTGTACAGGAACAAGGTTTGAAATCTAGGTGGAATGACAAACTTTGTATATGATTCATGTGTCCAACATATTGGTAAGATCTTTCTGTATGAGGGGTTCAAGTGACAGGTGTACTTTCCTTAGCTTCTGTTGATATGGCTTGACCCCTTCTTTGATCGGAATGATGTGTTGGATTATCCACGTGTCATAAGTTTTCAGATCATCATACATCCATGTGAAAACATCTTGGTACTGTTTGAAAAGGAGGACAAAGGCTTGTCGCTCTTGCTGTGTGCATCATGTACCAAGGTTAATGAACTTCAGATCTTGTTCTATTGCCAGGTTGATCAATTCGTGCATCATGGTGGAGTTGTGGGTTTTGCTATTCCTCATCCCCTGAAAATGTTCTTGCAAGTCATAAAGCTTTTCCAAAGGTGCCACACCCTTTGTGATAAGGTGGCCTTTCCTGCTACTAGCTTTCACTTGTAGAGAGCTCTCGTGCTCATCATCATCTATCGATGCATCTTTGAATACGTCAGCATTGGCCATGAAATGTAGTATATGTTGATCATCATTAAACATGCATAAGTTAGTTATGTTATCTGAGATAGATGTTTTATACAAAATATCAATAGTAAATCTATCCCTAATCCGTGACATTCTTGAAGCCGTGTTTTCCAGAGCATTGGCAGCTACATTACGCATATGTGGTACATTAGTGATTTTAAATTCTTGGAAGTTAGAGATCATTCACCATACCTCTCGCTGGTAACTTTTGATACGCGGTGACAAATAGTGAATGGTGTTACATACCTACCATACCACTATCTCTGAATCACCTACCACTTTGAGTGTGAACACGTTGACAATGATGGATTTTTCCAAGCCCAACATAAGTGCTTGATACTTGGAAACACTGTTCCTGCACTCAAACTCCAAGTGACTTGAAACTAGATGCTTCCTGTTGTATGGGTCAATTAAGACACACCTGGATCCTGAGCCATCCTTTGTCTTTGATCCGTCAAAGTACATGGTCCACAACTTGTCTATACATGGACTATTTGATGTGCTTGTACTACTGCTACTATTGTTGCTACTTCTACTGCTACTATTAGTACAATGTACTGTACATTTTTCATTACCATCAATTGGGCAAGAATGATTCCCAACTGCATGCCTGTTGGGGTTGGAGCTGGCAGTGTCGGATAACACCCCAACATTGTTTCCAGGAGGTAGTTGCCAAACATGAGTTCTATGAAGGCCAACAGTTCATTCTTGTCATTGAGGGGAGTAACATTATGCTTCATATTCCTCTTAGATACCACCCGATTTTATTTCTTTTTCCCTTGTACGGAAGCCACATGTGCGACCAATCTGTATGTCCACAACAACTATGTTGATACATTGGTGGACTTGACTGTCATGAGATAGTCAGATGATCACATCTCGAAGTTCACCAATGGCTGTTACAGATGGTTGATCAAGTTGGATGATTCACACAGACGTCTCGCTCCATTGTGCATTGATATTCTTAGCAATGGAGAATGACATGACGTTGGCTACTGTGCCAGAATCAACCAAGTAGTTGTGAACATTGCATTTGAAAATTTCAAATGAGAGTAGGAATGGAGGGCAACCTAAGTTTGCTTCCCCCATCTGGAGTGTGTTTAGCACAGTGGAAAGTGATTTGTGAGGTGTGTTGGCTCCCTTGCTTATAGAGGTTGTGTTGTTCATTGTTGTCTATCCCAATGCACACATTAGTATGTCTCACTAACTCTAGATCTTCGCTAACTTGAACAAACTGATGTTCATGCAAGTTTTCTTCATGTATTCTATAATGTTGTAGTCTAGAGGTGGAAGACTTGTCGGGGTGTCCAAGGTAGGACTGATGCTCATGTTATCTGACAGAGTGTTCTATAATTTGCTGCTCATGGACGTACTCTTATCTGTCACTATCTTCCTGGACTTTCTTTGTGTTTTCTGCTTTGGGGCGGCAAGTGGATCAACCTTCCTAAAAAATAGTCTCATATTTTCTTATGCTTACCCAAGTGTAAGGGGAGCCCCTTTACTCCTAATATTGTAACAACGATTTTTCTTTGGGGGCTATTTCTCATTGCTTGCCTTCAACGCTGCTTGCGAGCATTGATAAATGTTCACCACATACCCAGAACTTGATGCTTCATTAGGTGCAGTAACTTCATCATTATCTATATCTTTTGGCTACTCCTGCATGTTGTTTTCCACATCAAATGTATGACTGCATACAAAGCTTGTGACTCATTTCCAGTCTGAACAAGAGTTCTCTGGGTGATGCTCTTCGTGGAATGAACAAAACTTAGAATTTGCGCACTGATCGAGGTGGAACACAGGGCTCTCCGCAGTTTTCAGAGTGTACTAGTTGTTACCTAATGAACTGCTTCCTTGTCTCTGTTTAGGCGTATGGCTACTTGCAGATGTGTATGTTTTCCATTATTTAAGCTCGGACACTTCTGCTGTCAAGTTCTTGATGAGGCAAGTGAGGGTTTCAATGTCATTTGTTTCCTTGTCTCTTCCTTTTCTCGCCATCGCTTGGGACTTTCTGCTCATGTCATTGGAGTCCTTTGCTAGTTCATCATCCTTGATGACTCCAATTGCGTGCAGGTCTTTCTCATCAACAATATCCTCTTCGTAGTTTTCCAATAGAGTTGGTTTCAAAGCTCACTTGAAGAATTGTGCAATGTTGGTCGACATTGTGGACATGTAGTAATCAATAGTGATGGATTCATGAGGTTTGGTGTCCACCGAAAACTTGTTCAATATGCGTGTAAACCTCTGATTGAAATATTTTACCTTTTCTTTCCCCTCCATCTTCAGGCTTCCTAATTCTTTGAGTAACATGGTTGGGGTCTTGTCATCAACAAACTTTTCAAGAAACATGATTTTGCATGCACCCCAGTTATGTATGAATTTTGGTGGAAGGCTGTGATACCATGTAGCTACATGACTGTCCAAGGTACATGGAAACAATATACATTCTACATCATCATACTGTACCCAAAGGGTCTACAGCTACAGGTAGAAGTTGTACAAACAATCTTTTTCCTTCGCTGTGCTATTAGGGTTGAACTTTATGTTCATTCTCTCTTATCGCTTTGGCATCTTGTGCAAAAAAACCGAGAGATCCAATGGTCCCAGAGTCATCCATTCTATATTTTGGTCAGCCATCTCTTCTTTTTCTTTGTCCTCCTCCACTTCATAATCTAAAAGTTCCAACTCTGATTCGATTGGTTCGTCTTCGCCTCCACCTCCTTTACTAGAGTCTAATACTAAGATCACAATGGTGTCTTGTTCCCCTTGTCGAAAGACTGGAGGTTCCTCTTCATCTTCAATAGCTTCTGCCATACCTTCAAGTGTGGCAAGAACTACTTCTTCCACTAATGATACAACAACCCCTATGGGAGTGGATTTTGGCTTCCGTGATGCATATGGAAGGTGTTGTATGCCTGGGATCAATTCGATTACTTTCACAAACTAGCGGGTGATGGGATGGACAGAGCAAAGGTGATGATATGGAATTTTGCATTTAGTCCTTCGAGGTGAGAAGTAACCAACTACAGAGTCACGCATAGGTGAGGGGGAGTGCGACTTACTACCTTGACCAGATGGTTGACGAGTGAGTGTGAGAGGACGTTCAACCATATACAACTGGCTTCCCTCCTTCTAGCACCATAAATGTTGATGGTGTTGGACTTGCCAACATTCAGGGGATCACCCAGGTATGAAGTCCCAACTAGACCTCACACCGTTTGGTGTGGGAGTCCCATTCGGTATGATGGCCTGGTTTCCATTATCTCAAAGATTTTCCTCAACTCTTGCTTGTCAACACAAGAGAGTGGTCTGCTTTATCTTTGAGTAGTGAGGTTCACATGCCTAGTGATTGCTAGTGTTACCTGTGCTAATGGTTCTTTCAGTGTAGAGGGAGAAGGTGGGATTGAGTCTTATGAAGTTGATTTCTATATGATACTTGGTCCATATATTGCTATGATTCTTTGAATTGGTTGTTTTTCAGGTTCAAGGATCAAAAGGAACTCCAATAGGGTTTGAACCCTGGCTGGATCTACCCGAATGAAGGACCCCCAGGTGCATCTCTCTTCACGTAGTTTTCTTATTTAAGTATCATGGCTGTGTGGAATGCTTGTTTCTTACTATAGATAACCCCCGCTCTACTAGGGTGTTGACCCAAAACCCTAGGGGACTTTGTCCCTCGATAAAATTGTACTTCTTTTGCACATGGCTGAGAGCATTCTAATAGCCCCTTTGGTATTCTTCAGTTTGCACTACCCATACATCATCATTTGAGAGGACAAGTTGCTGATCACTTGGTGCAGTAGAATCTTGAGATAATTGATCTTCTTCAACTAGAAAAATACGTGGGTGATCGTGTTGATCATGCTAAAAGAAATGGTTTGCTTCAGTAATCTCTTCTTCTTCTTCTTCCTCTGGGCCTTGAGTGTAATTTTTCTGAAACGGAGTTCTAATTTCCTGATGTCCCTGAGGATATTGATTCTTCTACTCTTTCTACTTATTTTTTAATCGTGACTGCTATTGAACCCTATAATTTGGATTCCTTATTGAAGGCTCCACCTGTCAGTTTGCAATTGTCATTCTCTCCATCATTCTTTCCATGTTTTTTATAAGAGTGTTGAGTTTACCATCAGAAGAAGAGGAGGACTCCTCCTTTATGGTAACTTTCTTCTCCGGCTTCATTTTGGATTCCTTAATCAACAAATTGGCTTCAACACTCACTCCATTTTTTTGCATGTCTTCTAAGGTGGCAGGGCTTCTCTCCCTAAGTTGATAAGCCATGTACGGGTCAAAGGCATTAGGATAATGGAGGAATGCTAATCTAGGGGGAGGTTTCATGTCATCAGGGATAGAATTGTACACCTTATGAATCTAGGGGGAGGTTTCATGTCATCAGGGATAGAATTGTACACCTTATGAATCTAGTGGTGAACTCCTACACTATTTCATTTGGATGTCTCTTCATGGAGTTGTATTGAGCCAAAAGCTATAGTGGATTCTTATTTTCTTCCTATCGGGCTAAAAACAAGTTTTTCAGCTTCCGAGAGTTGGTGATGGAAGCAGCCATCAAACCACGAAACCACTTCTTGACCTCTCTGGAAAAGCTTTGTGCTATGATTCTCATTTTAGCATCCTCATCATCAACCTCTTCGAGATCAATGAAATCCACTAATTTGTCAACATGCTGCCGAGTTGTGATCTCTGAAGTTCCATAAAAAAATGGAAGCCTTTGGCCATAGTTTTGAGGTAGGGCAACAAGTTGACTAGGAAATACTAGAGGGGAAAGCCTTGCCATGACTGCTGGAGGAGGTTGTACGGGAACTACAACTAGTTGTGTTGATGGGGATGATGATATCAATGGAGGTGGTGGTGGTGGATTAGCAATGACAAATGATGTGGTTGATGCATTTGGAGGTATGGCAAAGAAAGTAGCAACAGACAGATTCTCAAGTTGATATTGAATGTAGGCCTTTTCAATGGTGATCTGAAGCTAGTGAGCTAGACTTTGGAGCTTGTTAAACTTTTACCAAAGCTCATGATCAGATTTAGAAAAAAGATATTTAGAAGAAAGCAGGTAAGAATCAAACTTGATAAGGTCTAATACTACTTCTGAAAGGAAGATCCAGACTTTGATCGGAAAAGATATAACTCAAAATTGATGTCAAAAGAAAGATCTTCGACAGTAAGCAATTGATCAGGCAAAGAAGTAGTTTTTACCAATTTATGAGCTCCACTTTCAGGAGGAGGAGATTTGATTTTCCTTAGCAGCTTCTCTAGATCATCAACAATAGGATGTGGATTCAGGTCAGGGTTTGACCTCATGTGTCTTTTAGGAGCCATAATTTTTCACCTTAACTTTATATGATTTGGATCAACCTTTTTCAAGTATTGGAACCTGTCACCCACAGGACTAGTCTTGAAAGCACTTGCATAACTAATCCTCAGAAAGATAGATCACTTGTCTCCCCAACATCGGTGCCAAAATGTTATCCTCCACAATGTCCCAAGACTAAGAAAGGGGATCGACGAAGGTAACCTCAAACCACTTAGGGTTTAGCAGCTAGCCCTACTAAACCAAAGAGGCCTCTCTCTATGAGCTCATAGCCAATGATGACTGGAGTGGGAAAATATGTTAGGCTAGTTATTACAACTAGGGTTTTGTAGATTTAGGGTTTGCTATATCAGAGCTACAAATCAGGGAACTAGGTTAAGTTTTCAAAGGTTCTATTGCATGAGATATAAAGGAGCAAGGTAGGCATGATTTTATGATAACTTAAGAGTTGGTAGACATAGTGTAGGGTTGAATAGGTAAGAAAACCAATATGATCATGTGAACCATGAATTCATCTATCAGAATATTGAGCACATAAAATGAGAGTACTAACAAAACAAAGCTTAATTACAAAAATTATGTTTAATACATCGTAGGAAAATCACTGAAAATCATAGATATGGAAAGGAAAATAATTTATCATTAATTTAAATGTTTAATAGGAGAAAAACAATACCACAAACTCACACCACAACAATTCCTAAATAATAGCTACAACTTGGCCTTTGATTTCCTGTAAAAATATGATGAAGTACAAGCTACAAGATTTCCACTCTCTGATGTCCAACCTTGAGTTTGACTTAAAACTAGATACATATAGACCAAAAAAAACTTCCCCACTCTCAGGGGTTGAATCCCTCAGTATAGGAACAACTTACATAAATTTCTCAACCCAAACCTAATGACTAGGGAGGTTGGAACAAACCCTCCATTTAGACTTTGACTAAACTGTTTTTCATAAATGAGGCCTAAAATTACATCAAAATCACTCTAACAAGCTCATTTACCTTCTATTGCATCAATTCAACTCACAACATGAGGAATTAAATCATAAAATCCAATTTGACTGAAGAAAACTCGAAATTTGGACAAACAAGAAAAAGCACAATGCCACCTGCAAAAACACAGTGCCACCAGGCATAAGCGTAACACCAACTTTGAGGAGGTTTTTGAAGGCCTTCCACTACTCCAAATCCAGCTCTGAATATACTAATGGAAATCTTGGGATGTCTAGTTGTCATTATACACCTCAAGCAAGAAAAATGAACACTCCAAGACAATGAAAAGCTCAGTATCCCAAAACGACTCCAAAAGCACAACGCCTAGTCCAGTAACGTGGCAGAAAGTGGTTTTTTGACTTATTTTTTGGCATTTTCTTCAAACTTGTTTTGTGAAAAGGAACCAAAAGTGGATAGCTAACATGTATAGGTCATTATCTATCCATCCATATAAAATTTTTGACATTTTGAGGTTTGAGTAAAAAGTGCAACGCAACTTTTGGCTGAACTGTTCTTCCTGTTTATGCCAAAAGTCACAAAAACTCAAAATTGTTCAAAATTTCTTCAAAATTGCTTCATGTTTGGTCCATGAAGCTCTGAAATGAAATTTCAAGCAAGGAGGGAGGCCTCAGCTAGCAAGTCAAGTTTATCTTTCTCTTTTGATGGTGTAGTGGCCCCACCATGTCCTGTCACATTTTATTTTGAAACTATAGCTTTAGAACCTTTTAGGATATATTACATCATAATGGAGATATGAAATAACTTTAGAACATTTATTGAATATTTTTCCCTATCACTACTCCTTCAAATGTTGATTTTGGTGGTGAAATGACTTATTTTCATGCTTTTGACCCTATGACCTAATGATGACACTACATGAATGAATAAGCTGAATGATGACATTGATGACTAACAAGGGATGACCAGATCATGCTGATGTCCATTGATCATAAAGGTGAAAGGAGTAGTGATGACCTACCTAACCTAACAAGTGACCAAATTTTTATTGAAAACCTGTTTGAAACCATAAAATATTGCAGTACAACCCTATCAAAAACTTTGTAAGAGAATATTTGACCACTAGTGAATGACAGGACTGAAAGATACTAACACATCCAATGCAACACGTGCACTGGAAAATGACATCTACATGTTGTTTTCAATAGTCTCCTTGGTCTCACCACCGAGGTGCGATAACTTCTCTAGCTATGTTGGAAATACCAAGCAAAGAAGCAGTAGTGGCAAGAATCTCAGAAGTGATGGTACATGCCCAGGGTGCCTACAAACCCCATTGCACTCATAGGTATGTCCCATTATGGGTCCATAATAATGGGATTCAGTATAAGTGTATTTGACCTCATATGTAACACGAACGCTAGATATAAATGCTTGGAAAAATAAATGGGGACCTAGTCATGGTGGGAGAATTGGCCCTAAGCTGCAATGAATCTATAATAAACAAAAGGGATTGCATCAACACTCCTAAATATTTCAGTGGAATCAGACCTCAATGTCTAGCAGGGCAATCCAGAGGGATGTCAAACAACTCCCCATGACATCAATGTTCTTGGCAACCTCTTTCACCACCTCCCGAGTATCTGTACCTCTAACCTCATGCCTCATCGTATTTATGGATTGTAGGAGGTGGCTCTGTTGGCCCGACCTCCTGTGTGTCTCGTTCAACCTACTGATGCTATCCAGCATCAAAGAAAAACTATGACGAGTCGGTAAATTGGTAGTGATGTTACATATCTCTTCTATGATCCATTTATGATGGGTCATAACATCCTCCAATGTGATATGAGCTTTAGCATCATCCCACAGAGGGATTGATGTTGCACTTTGATCCTCATCTTTGACCCGTTGACGGACTACAAATCATAAACATAATTTAACATATATAATTAACAAACTTGAAGCATAATAACATATACATTAAGTTCATACACATCAGTTGAAGACAAATTAAAAATTAAAGACAATTTCAAGTCATAAATACATAAACTTTAAAAAGGATTTAAAAATGCAAGAGGTGTACCTGAAATAGGCGAAGAAGGTCCACTAGAGGTAGCATGATCATCAATAGAGACATAAATATTACCTTTGACACACTGAATGGCATAAGAGGCAAGATCTATGAGTGGAACGTGAACTCTTAGTGAGCTACATGATCTGTCACGAGCCCGACCACGTATAACAAACCACCTTGCGCTTTGATGGCCTGTAGTTGGGGTGTGTATATGGGATGCCTCAACATATTACATATAATACATATAAGCTTTAATACACAATTTTTTTTTTGACTAAAGTATTACATATAATACATATAAACTAATCCAAGAAAAAAATATTGCCATAGAAAGAATGTGTTAGGTCCCTATACTACTAGTGTAACCCCTTATTGTATTATTATGCCCATATAGTACCCATGTTGTTATTGTTATGCCCCATAGAAGCCCACTACTCTTATTGTTGTGCCCCTACAATATTATATTGTATTAGGACCCCTTAAACTCCTATATATAGAAAGGAGGTCTTTTTATTTGTATCATCCAAGAAATTTTCATTTGTGTAATGTAAAGGAGGTTTCCCCCTTGAAGAGGCTGATTTTTAAGTCATTGATCTATCTTTTCTATATTTTTGTGAACTAGTTTCATAACATTTGGTATGAGAGCTTTGGATTCTTGGGTTTTGCTGCTCCAAAGAGGCCGTCATGGAATTTTCACTATAACATTTTCTCTAGAAAGTTTTAGAAGCTAAAACAAAACTCATTTGAGCCGAAATCGTTCAGAACCTCGGGTCTTGAATTTCAGATCTTCTCTCACTATATTTTCAGATATATGATCTGAGGAAGTTAGGGTTTTTACAAGCTCCAGAATTCCATCACAAACAGGTCATCGTAGAATTTTCGCTATAATTATTTTTCTATGAAGGTTGAGAATCTGAAATTAAAACCCATTTGAGATGAAATTGTGATGAAGCTCGGTCCCAAATTTTAGATCTTGTTGCACTATGTTTTCGGATATATGATCCAAGTAAGTTAGGATTTTTGCAGGCTCCTGAATTACATACCAAACATGTGACCTTGGGAAAATCATCATAAATCTCTCTCTGAGCATCGGATTAAAATTTATTAAGAAGTTACAGAAAGAGGACATAGTGTAGTTTTCTTTGTATCGATTTTAGGTCCGAAGGTCGAAACAGTGACACGTGGCAGGTCATACAAGTTCACTATACTAAACGAGTTGATAATCAGGTCATCGTAGGAGATTTGGCATAACTGTTTATTAAAGAATCCAATATTGATAAAATTGGTGGGGTTAGAAAGATGACTCAAAGGGATACCATAGGAAAAAATTGCAGAACTTGAAGGTTTGAAATTACAGAGTTAAAGTCGTTTAAATATCTAGCTCCTAAAAGAAAGAAAAATAATGACTCGAATCCAGAAAATAGAAACACCTAGTAAGAAAAATTGGATGGATGATTTGAAGAATGAGATCAAAGATAAGATAAATAGTTTTATATGTGCCATGGAAGCTAATATCGATGGTATGGAAGAAGATTTAACAAAAGGCATGGAAGATTTGAAGAAAGACATGGAAGGTTTGAAGGAAGGTGGGACAAAGCTGCTATAAGAAAGGCCTCCTAATGATGAAAAGGTAGTAGAGGAAAATCATGATGAGAAAAAAATAAATGTTAATCATGATTTCATAAAATCTAACATTGGATTGAAGACCCACCATATTCCAAAGATCGATGTGAGGAATTTTTATGGCAAGGATCCAGTAACATGGATACTACAAATGGAACAATATTTCGATCTCCATAATGTGAAAAATACACAAAAGGTATGCATTGTAAGTTTATATTTGGAACCAAAGTGTATGGTATCGATGGCTTTGTTCTCGTAACCAATTTGTCACTCGGGAAATTTTTACGGAAGAAATGATAACACATTATGAGGATACAGAAAGCAACACCTTTTTTATCCAACTGATAAATCTCAAACAAAAGGGTTCAATGATGGAGCACATTAAGGACTTCCAAAAATTGAATATAAGGGTAAAATATATTCACCAGAGGAGCATATGATTGATGTGTTCAAAGGGACTTTAAATGATAACATCCAACAT
>APFE031389849.1:7969-22157 GCA_000404065.3 Pinus taeda | reverse complement strand
TTGAATAATGCCATTTCAGAAGACTTGCAACAATTTTCTAATGTTGCTAAAATGCCTGAGTGGGAAGTTTCCATGATAGATGAGTATTCTTCTCCGATGAAGGATCGTACTTGGGATCTTCCTCCTCTTCCAAAGGGATGTATGATGGTCCATGCCAAAGGGGTTTACGAAACCAAATATTCTATAGATGGTTGTGTCGAAAAACTTAAGGAACATATTATTCCTAAGGGTTTTTCACAGGTTAAAGGAATTAACTATTCTAAGACTTTTCCCCCATTGCTAAGATGAATTCCATATGTCTTGTGCTTTCTCTAGATACCTCTGAAGGATGGCCACCAAATGGATGTAAAGAGTGCATTTCTACATTACATGAGGATTTCCTTTTCAATATGCTTCAATGTTCCTTGTATGGTCTCAAACAAGCTCCTAGAGTGTAAGACTCCTAGTATACACCCCATGCCTTTTGTCATGTAATTTCACTCTAATTATAAATGATTATAAATTTATTTGAATAGCTTGAACAGTTGGAACATAGATCCATGATTTAAGGGGGAAAATCAAGATGAACCTAAGTGGTATTAACTAGCACCGCTGTTGATTCAAATGTGCAACTAGAAAGAAATATATTGAAGAATTGTCCATGAGGAACATGAAGAGAAACAAAAGAAAGGATTAAAAGGAATTTTAGCAACAAGAGGTTATTGGTTTATGGTTGAATGAAAGAATATTGAGGAAATAATTGTATTTTTGAGTAAGGAACCAAAGTTGTGAGAATGATTTCCAGCTAAGTTTGCTTAAAAAATTCCCCTGGATCATGGATCTGTCTTGGGGTGATGGCCACAAGAAATACACGCTACATCTGGTCTATGTCTGGGTGGAAAATCAAAAGTCCCACCTTTAGTTTTAGCCATTGTTCAATCTCAATTTTTTTTATTAATTGGCTTTATGATTGTAATTTCTGACATTTCTTCTACAACTTCTCTTTTGGGATGTTCTAGAAGCTTGAACTTGGACCATGGTGAGGGGAAATCTCGTTGATATTCTAGCCCAATTTTTACAGCTTGGGGCACAAAATTTTAGGAAATATGATCAAAGGAAGATGGTCTTCCTAACTGAATCTTTAAGTAGGTCATGTTTTCTCTTATAAAATTTCTTATGGAAGGTTATAGAAGTTGAAACTTGGACCATGGTGAGGTGAAATTCAACTTATCCTCCAGTCTAGTTTTCAAATATTGGCTCACGAAATTTTAGGAAATATGATTAGAAAATATGGGATTCCTACATCTTTGAGAAGTCATGTTTGCATCCCTTATATATATTTTATTTTGGGAGGTTCTAGAAGTTGAATCTTAGGCCATAGTGAGGGTAAATCATGTTGATCATCTAGTTTAACTTCTAGACCATGGGTTGTTATATTTTAGGAAATATGATCAGGAGAATTTGAGCTTCCTAAATGCTCCTCAAATTGTGATTTAAATAGGCCATGTTGGAATTTATATTATAAATATTGTTCTTCGAGGTTCCAAAAGCTGAAACCTAGATCATAGTGAGATAAAATCCAATTGATAATATTCTCCAAGTTTTAGATCTTGGGTCACGATATTTTGGGAGATATCATTATAGGAATTCAAACTTTGTAAATTCTCCTAAAGTCATGTGTCAAATTGGCATGTTAGTAGTTAGACTATGAATTTTCATTGAGGAAGTTCTAGAGGCTGAAAATGAACCATAGTGAGATGAATTCCCACTAATCATTTGGTTTGGTTTTTTGAATTTGGACTTCCATTATTTAGGAGATATGCACTGAACAATTGTTTATATTATTTTTCATGCAAATTGTTTGAAAAAAAGCTTAAATAGTTTAATGACTCATTGCATACAAAATATTTGATGAAAATCCCTAATGAAAAGGTTGTTTTGTGGATGCGAATAGTATTTTTTTATGATAGCATTGCTATAGCTGAGATATATCTATTTTCATGTAAAAAATTTGCTATATTAGTTTTCATGAAAAGTGTTTTAAGAAATGCTTAAACGGTTCAACGATTCTTTGCATACAAACTATTTTATGAAATTCCCTAATGAAAATGTTCATTTGTGGATGGAAATAGTATTTTTATATTATATTATTGCTATAGTTGATATGTGCCTATTTTTCATTTAAAAAAAATCTATATTAGCTTGCATGCAAAGTGTTTGAGCAAAAGTTTGAATAGTTTAACGATCCATTGCATACAAACTATTTCATGAAATTCCCCAATGAAAATGTTGTTTTGTGGATAGGCATAATATTGTTATATGATAGTATTGTTATAGCTTATATATGCCTATTTGCATGCAAAAATATTGAAAAAATGTGTTAAATTTTTTTTATTACAATTTTCATGCAAACTATTTGATAAAATACCTCAAAGCAAAAAATATCAAAAGTTGCATGATTGAGTTGTATGTTTCAGTTAGTATGTTACAAGTGGAATGACAGAAATGTTTCTTATTTGAGTTCTTACAAAATGTTTGAAAAAATGTCTAAAAAATGTATACAGGAACAATGCTACTAAATTGGTTGTATACAAAATATTTAAAGAAAGGTTTACAAGTAAAGTGTTTGAAAAAATGTATGAGAGATGAAAATTAGCCTTTTGCAAGTGTGGTGAAGATAAATGTAATAAAGTTATGTAAAAAGGTTGTATCAAATATTGTTGTGGTGCTAATAAATGAAGAAGAAATTTTAGGCACCCCGTAATCTTTGTAATTCACTGAGGGAATTGAGCATGTTACAAAGTGGTATGGCATCTTCCCCAATTAGTACTTGGACCAGATAGGATCTAAGCTAGGTGAAATGAAAAGAAAAGTTGCCAAACTAGACCTTTGGATATTAAAAATTGGACTCTGTGTTATCTTAAAATAATTATTGTTTGTTAGGTGCAAGTGTTTATTGTTTGTTGAATGGCCTGTGAATGTTCCACTTACAAGAGCACAGAGCGTGTCAATGGTAGTTTTTGACCTCGTACCATAAAATAGTGGACCTGATCAGATCACCTTCTTCCTGCTCCTGGAAAAATAGACTAGGAACCTAGCCCAACCTAGTCATTTGGCTAAGTCTTAGTCCTTCGTAGAGGGCTAAACCTAGGGGTTTGGGATAAAGAACTTGCTAAAAGTAGGTTCATCCTTGTTGATTTGAATGGTGCATTGTTGATTGTGTACTACATGCCTATGTGTTTAAGCGAAATTATTTTGTTGTATATAAGAATACAATGATGTGAATAAAAATGAAAAATGTTTTCTATATTCCCTAGACAAACCCAAGGGGATTGCAATTTTTCATGATTGAATAATACAATAAAAATAATGAGGGGGAATCTATTAACTTATTTCTTGCTAGTTCACAGTTTTATTATATCTTTTTAGAAGTTGACATAACTTGATGAATAATAACATAGACATGATAAAATGCAATAGATGAAATAGTTTGGAGATCCATGTCCATAAAATAGATATTAAATAATGATATGCTAAATGAATTAAGATATGTTAGGTGCATACAATAATGGATGCATAGGAATAAAGGATCTCAGTAGTCTGTTGTCATAACATGATTCATATGACTCATAGTGGTTGATGATAAACATGTAAAAAGGATCAAGTTCACACCACAATTGGGAGCCAATGAAAGTGTTAGATGTAGTCTTGTGGAACCAAGGCTATGGAAAATAAGTTGTTGATAAGAACCCAGAAAAGGTGACACCTATGCCTATTGATATTCATCAATATGGTGAGTAAGTTAATATGCGGTTTTCTACAAGTAAGTGTTCTTGCCCTGTCGAGTGTTTTAAACATTATTTATTTTGATGCTTGAACATTATAAACATTAATATATTGATGGCACCCTTGATTAGGTACATCATATGATTATGTTCTTATGATATTGCATGAAGGAATGATCATGTTTGAAGACATTTGTACTAATACAATGTGTGTTGAGACAACTGATATGCACATGAGTGTAATTGGGTTCTCTATGTAGCATTATGGTTGATGGTTATTTGCTGATTGTAGACTATGTCATGGATACTAACCTTGATAAAAAATTGATTTCAAAATTTGATGATGTTAGTGTTAATAAAAGGTTGATTTCCAATATTATGATAACATGGTTATAAACATGCTAATATATATTCTTGATTCTTGAAACATGTTAATGACATGAATTCTAGATGTGTGAATGACTGTAGATAAACATGCTTAGTACTGGAATGGGAAGGTGAAATTGACTTGTTTATGTTGATATAACTAGCATCTTGGTGTGTGCGATAACACATAAGAACACCCAATCGCTGGAAGAAGTAAAAGCATGGATAGAGCCATGGGGTAGCATACCATGGTCCAAGTCCACCATGAACAAGAAAGTGGAAGTTTCCCTGAAAATGAAGATCCCCCCGGGAGCTATTATGAGTGATGTTAAAATTTTAAAGTTCCATAAAACCTTAGAAAATACTCCTCTCCTCTCTTCTCTCCTCTCGATATATATATATATATAGATTAAAGGTACATCACATGATTATGTTCTTATGAAATATCATGAAGGAATGATCATGTTTGAAGACATTTGTATTAATACAATGTGTGCTGAGAGAATTGATATGCACATGAGTGCAATTGGGTTCTAGATGTAGAATTTTGGTTGATGGCTATTTGTTGATTGTATACTATGTCATGGATGCTAACCTTGATAAAAAATTGATTTCAAAATTTGATGATGTTAGTGTTAGTAAAAGGTTGATTTCCAATATTGTGATAACATGGTTATAAACATGTTAATATGTATTCTTGACTCTTGGAACATGTGAATGACATGAATTCTAGATGTGTGAATGACTGTAGAAAAACATGCTTAGTATTAGCATGGGAAAGTGAAATTGACTTGTTTATGTTGAGATAACTAGCATCTTGGTGTGTGCGATAACACATAAGAACACCCAGTCGCTGGAAGAAGTAAAAGCATGGATAGTGCCATGGGGTAGCATACCATGGTCTAAGTCCACCATCAACAAGAAAGTGGAAGTTTCCCTGAAAATGAAGATCCCCCTGGGAGCTATTTTGAGTGATGTTAAGATTTTAAGGTTTCCATATCTATATATATATATATATGTGTGTGTGTGTGTGTGTGTATGTGTGTGTGTGTGTGTGTATGGTACTAAAGGACACATTGAACGATATAACTCATGGGATTGAGTTGTTGTGTGTTAATGAATGTTTTATATGTTTTTAATTTTATTAATTGGCTTCATATCTTCTTTGTTGTTTTGTCTGTTGTCCTTAACCATGGCCATGCTATTAGCATTATTATTATGTATTTTTTTAGTGAGATTTTTATTCTTCTTTTCTTATTCTTATCTCTGTGTTTTTGTCATGGTTGTTCTTGAGTGTGGGGAAAGGAAAGAAGAGGAGCTATGGAGAAGAGATCGAGTAGAAATCAACTAGAAGTGCGTGATATTGGTTAAACCCTGTGCATATGACAAATGGTAGTAAGAGGGTAGAATAAGATGATAGAACTACTAAGATGGGTTTGTTTGAGTCCACTTGAAATAACATCAGCATCATTCCAATAACGATGGAAATGACACAAAAAGGTAAGTTTTCCTAAACTTTAACACATTATGACTAAGATATGTATCGGATAATGACATTATGTGGCTTGATATGTCATTAGTTTAAAACCATGATAGTAGCATGGTAACTAATCAATATTTGAAAATATGATCAGTGTGTGAATGACATGGAAGCATAATTTTTATTTACCATGATTAGGCAATGTATCAAGCTTATTTAATTGGTTTGAGGTGGTTTGGAACATCATTAGGAAAGTGGGTAGGAATGCTCTATTTCTAATATTTATCTTATATTTATGATCCTCACAATTGTGGTGAGCATTAGCGAAAAATGACAAAGGATCAAAATTGATTACTACCAACAACATGGATGAGAACATGCTAAGTTAAATAAACTACTGAATATTGCAACAATGGAAATACTATTTGATAGGGTTTATGATAGTAGTAATGGAAAAATTAAAAGGAAACAAATTGGATGAGAATTCCTTTGGCTGAGTTTGGAAACTGATATTTGCAAATTAATGCATGATCTACATGGATATTAGGAGATTTTCTAACCTTAACACTGTGAATGTGCTATATTTCATGAACATGTTAATGATGAAATAAATTAAATGTTTTGATATAGGTCGGATCATGGAGTTGACAACTCATGAATAATATTGTCAGGAAGGAATTGTAGCATGTGGCACTTTGTTTACCTCATGGGAGAAAGTCATAATCATTATATTAACTATAGAACTCCATGAGTAGTCCAGTGGATCACACCAAAATATCACTTGACCACAATGATTCATGCACAGTCCATTAAAGAATAACAAATTTCTACTAGGTTGTATGACTCTAATGACTACCCCACATAGGAAATCCCTTAAATATGTAAACTACCCACAATGGGGGTTTCTTGGGCAGAGAAGGGTGCATGATAAATGGGGCGACATTCAGGAAATCCCTTGGATAGATAGACTACCTGGAATGGGGATTTATTGGGCCTATAAAGGAGAGTGACTAACAAGGGCCCTTCTAGGAAATCCTTTGGCAAGGTAGACTTTCCTAAATGGGAGTTTCTTGGGCTCGTAAAGGTGAATAGATAGTGGGAATTATCCCTATGCTCACTGGGAGGTGTACATGAGGAAGCCATTGGCACCTATACAAAAATTCTATGTGGAGAAGTATATCCATCGCTGATTACTTCCAATGGTGGTGAAACTACTCAGTGAGCTAGACTCAAGGATGCACTTGTATAAAAAAAATTGTGAATGAGTACATCCACCACTGATTACTTTCCTTGGCATTGAAACTACTCAATTATATGGACTCAAGGATGGAATTGTATGAACAAACAAATTGGAGTGGTATATCTCCCACTAGGTGCCTCCCTTGATGGTGAAACTACACAATGAGATGGATTTAAAGACAAATATGACTGAAGATTGCATGGAGCTATGAAAAATATGCACAACTAAGTGCTTTGTTTGGTTGATAAACCACTCAGTGAAGCTAGTTGAATACTATATAGAGGTAAGTATCAATTATCAATTTAAAGAAATTTCTATTAAGATTATGATTTAATTTGGTTTGGGTACTTATTCGTAAGGAATTGACTGACATTTTAATATGACTATGTTGTGATCTAAATTAATTCTATATTCTTATGATGAATCTCATATGACTCATGTGCATGTGATGTACATGGATCCTTGAATCGGCTAGCATAAATATTGAGGTAGATCACAAAAGAAGCAAGTGACATCAACCTAATCACATCAGAGTGTGTAGTAGTATAATGGAGTTGAAGACATTAGAAATTAGGCCAGTGTGGTGACACTAGAGCCCTTTAGTATGTATTGATCACCATGACATGTTCCATGACATATGTGTTGTGTTATTAAATAAAGGTAGATGGATTCATAGGTTAAGAGAATTATTCTTATGGAAGGAAGCCTTACCAAGGGATGGATCACTCGAGAGACTGAGGAAGCAGAGAAGGGGGTGCTTGAATTTGCAAAATGAGTGACTAGACAAAAGAATAAATAAATCGCTCAAGGGACTGATGAAGCACAAAAGGGGATGTGAGAACTCTAAATAGGAATTGGTTTTCACAAAATCCTATGCATATTGATTGAGATCAAGAATGCATTTCGCATGTCCCAAAAATAAATTAGCCAAAATTGTCTCTTGAAGGAGGACTCAGCACAATGGGTGGCACAACATGAAATTGGAGGTATATTTCACTTTGGATTCAAGTGATTGAGTATGCTAAGGTGCAGCAGATGCACTTGGGACCTACTGAAGCCACATACGAGATTTTTGAGCTAATAATAAGTGGTTAAGATCTATTTACAAAGCTCAATTTTGTTTTAATATTTTTACTACTAATAATAATGATGATGATGTTCCTGTTGTTATCTCAAAATCAAGCCCTGGAAGGCTGCAAACCAGGAAGACTTCAAGTAACTGTTTCAAACCAATCTTTTGACTAAGGCTTAGCCTCCTTAGCCTGAGAGGGCTCTCTCTAAATGGGTTAATGATTTTGATTATAGATAAGATGGCTAACTCTTGTAAAACAAATGTGAAAAGTATGAATGGTGGAAACACATTAATGACTATCCATTGGGCTTATGGAGTCAACAACATCTCAATATAACAATAAATTCAACCTTACATAGAAGTCAAGGCATTTAGCATTTAAACATTCAGAACATAAACTCATATAGGACCACACAATTTATAAATGTATACAGGAAGTCAAAGCACATTCAGTGAATTCTGAGTGATTATACATCCATACCACTGCAAGAATTAGGAAAAGGACAACATCACATATTCTGAACATAAAGATCCCTCATGAATCCTGAGAAGTAAAGCCAAACTTGTATTACTGAAACAAAGTTTTACATAAGCCAAATACCAGCCTTTTCATAAAAATTTCCAACCCCGGTTACATTGATGTTTCAGATATATATAGAGCTCTTATTCTAACTGATAGAGATTCCTCCTCAAGCATGAGGGGAATTCGAAAACTACTTCTATTACTGACAACTCTTAAACTCTAACTACTTAATAAATACAACAAAGTGTTGACTGGAGTTTTTTTAGAGATCTAAATCAAATATGACTCTAACTCCATATTACATGCATAATGGCTTTGATTAAGATAATCCCTTTCTTTGACATCTAGTTCTCTTTCAGTTTGGCTGAGATGGGTATTTAATGCTCCATGATGCTCTTGAATGTTGTATCTTCTTCATTGTTCAGAAAAATTAAGAGACTATCCTTGCTTCTCGGTTTTGTGGTTTTCAATTCCACATCAGTCGGTCTTTGATCTTTGTTCCCCAAAACATGACGGTGGCCACGTCTATTGATGTGATGTCCACTGTTATGAAACATGATTTGATGATGTGTCATCCACTGTCTTGAAAACAAAAAAGGAAAACGCATTCAAGCTGTCTGATCTGTGCTTTAATTTCCTTATGATATGGAAAAATGCAACTTTTTGATCCAAACCATTTATTTCCACTTGTGCTAGTCTGATTGGCTGTTGTAACTTTAGATGTCTCGTTGTATACATCTGTCCTTCAAAATTTTCCCACTTCTGCTTCAAAACTGGTTGATTTATGTTGAAATCATCACCTTCAGCAGTTTCGTAGCGCACTACGAAACTGCTGAGTTGTTTAAAAAACCTTGTTTTTAACCCGAGACTTTTATTAATCAAGTACTTAGTTGCCAAAACTTCTTTTAGACTTTCCAAAAGCTGAATAGGGATTTAGGTTTCTTCAGAAAGGTGAGATCAAGCAAACTTATCAAAATTTCAAAACACAATCTTACTTGAAATGTAATTTCATTTAGCAGGTCCTTTAAGCTGGCTTAGTTGTGCCTTTAGATCTTCTATTTGTTTCTTCATAACCTTATTCCCAGCTCTCAGTTGCATATTAATCATCCTGATGTACTTGGCTTCTTTGATTGTTGGCACTGTCCAGGTGTGAAATTGTGTATTGCAATCAACCACTTCTACAGCTGCATTCTCCTCCCACACGGTCTTAATTCTGTAATAGTTTTCTTGTATGACTGCATGTCTTCTAGCAGCTTTTTTCAATTTGGCAATCTCATGCTTAGCTGATTCCAATTTGCTCTTCAGGTCTGCTATATTGTCTTCTTTGGATGTAATAATTGTTTTGCCTGTGTTCTTCCTTTGCTGGCTTTATGTCCCTTCCCCTGTTTCCTCTGTTCTTGGCAGTGCTTCCTGTACTTGCTGGAATCTCCTTGTCATAGGCCTTCTAGGTTTAAAAACAAATTGTTCAGCTGGCTCATCAAATTTAAGCCTTTTTGAGGCTTTGGCTTTCTTGGTACTCTCTTGTTCTGACTGTATCAATTCAATTTGAACTGGTAGAGACTGCTCAAAGTCAATATCCTGTAATAAATCATTTAGACTTCCCTTGGAAACTGGACTTTCTTCAACTGCTACAGCTTTACCTTTTTCCTTAGTCATCTGACTTCTTGTTCTTCTCCTTGAGACTACTTCAGATGTGCTTGTTTCAGGTACAGTCTTTTTACCATGAGCTTTTTCCTTAGTTGATTGTTGAGGTGGATCTTGAATGATGAGTGGCTTCACTTGTTTTCTTGCTTGTGAATTTGGAACTCTCTTAGCTCTTGCTTCTGTTTGGAGCTCTGCTATTGTAAAATCTCTTGTAGGTAGAGGATTGACGCCAGTCTGGCTTTTGAAGCCAGCCATAAAAATGAATGAATTCCAATCTCTGTCTACCTTTTGGAGCTCATCTAAAACCAATAGTTTAATCAAACCATGATGAAACAAAGAGGTTTCACAATCCTCTTTCCTCAGTTGTACCTTATCACACATCTTACTCAAACTACGAAAAAGATAAAAAGGTAAGTCTATGGAGACCTTCCCTGTGAAATGCAAAAGGAGCTTAAAATGGTATGAGTAAACCTTGTTATACCTTCCTTCGCAAGTCAGATATTTTTGTATGCAGGTGAGTAAATGAGCATAATATTCTTTGACATAACTCCTGGACACTGCCTTACTTAAATCTGCATTTACAAACTCATTCTTTAAGAACTCCTTGCAAGGATTCATGTCAAATTTGAAATTTTTAAACCATTGCTCTTGTCCTCGTGGGATCTCTGTCACAGTAGATATCACCTCTGGCGAGACCTGCAATTCTATCATAGCTACCTTTGAATTCAAGCCTGTGAAGTTCAGTGCAAATTCTTTGGTTACCTGTGTGTGTCCTCCTTGTATATTTTTGCAAAAATTCCAGCACCCGGCCTTTTTGAATGTTTTCTCCACCTCTTTATTTCTTAGTGTTATATCTAGGCCTTCAGGCTCGGTCCTTAGACATTTGCCAGATCTGTGCTCCTTTTTCTCCATTGATTTTTCCAAATATTCGCAAACAATGACTACCAGCTCTGGTTTGAATTGTGATTCAGCTTCTATTTGAATTCAGCCTCGCTTGATTATCAGCCTCGCTTGATTATCTCTGTATTTGAACTTGAAATCTTGTCGTTTAAAATCTCTCGAATTGTAATCTTGCATATTTTTCATTCATGCAAGATTTACAACCATCATTAAGATTTATGCACGGTGGTCTTTCTTGGAAATGATGATTCGTGCGTATCAACAGATCTAGTGGTGGTGATAATGGCAAAGAGTGGTGAAATGTGATAAGAGGGGTACATGAGCTGACATGAGAAGACACGGCCTGTGACTCACCTAACGGACTTGACATTTCGGGAAAGATTCGCTGCGAAATGTATGAATCCATGATTTCGCAGTGCTGTCAGTTTTAAATTTGAATGATGCGCTGTGAAATTGCATAATCGGGATTGCGCTGCGAAACTGCTAAACTATAAAAGCGCTGCGAAAACAATTTAATAGTATATATGCGCTGCGAAATTACTAAAAGACTCGGTGACTGACATAAGATGACACGTGGCTATGAAACAGTGGTGGATGGAGGAGAACCAATGGGGACTGAGAATAAACTTGACTCATGACCTCTTTAAAACTTCAAACTCTAAGGGAAGAAAAATTAAAACAAGAATAGACTAGCACTGACCTTTGTCATCGAGCTAGGATGAAAAGTTACATATATCAGTTCTTTTTAGTTCTAAGTGATAATAGTGGCTCCACTTGGGATAGTGTGCTCCTGTCGTACACTAAGAACTCGTATGTCCAACGCTTTGTCCAATTTATGAAAACATAGATGAAGTTGACAAGCATCCTTTTCTAGCTTTATGGGCCTTCACCTCGGGCTTGAGCTTCTTGTTTAGCTTGTCATTTATTTTCAACAAAGAAAGACTAATAAAACGGTTATATACAATGTTGTGAGAAACTTGTCAAAAATTCAATCAATTGTAATGCTTTAGGAACCTGCCATTAACAGGTCCTCCAGCATATGGCGTTCCATCAATCTCCTGTAGAATGTAAGTGTTATTTCCATGGAAAGCAGAAATTTGATATGGCCCTTTCCACAAATTTTCAAATTTACCATGTTTACCTTTCTCTTCAATTCTAGCTTCCCATTTCAAAACTTTATCATGGATCTGGAATGTAACTTCTTTGATATTTTTGTCAAATGCTCTCTTGATTATGTTCTGGTTTTGTTGATGACTATCAAACACCTCATCTCTTTTCTCTTGCAAAGCTATTAGCTGATTGATCCTTCGTTGTATAGCATTTGGTTCCTCTTCTAGTCCTTGAATCAACTTCATTATTGGTACTCCAAGGGATGTTGGAAATATGGCCTCAGCCCCATATACTAGCTCATATGGTGATGTTCCAATGGACCTCTTTGTGCAAATCCGGTCAGCCCACAAAGAATATTTCAGTTTCAAATGCCAAGCTTTTTTATTTTCTTGCAGCAGCTTCTTAATGATTCTCACAAGGCTTTTGTTTGATGATTCAGCCAAACCATTTCCCTGTGGATAATAAGCAGTGGAATGTCCAAGGGAGATGTGATACTGATGACAAAAATTAATCAATTTTTTGGACTTGAAAGCTTGAGCATTGTCAGTAATGATCTTAATTTGGCAACTAAATCTTGATAATATATTATTTTCTAAGAAAGAAATAATCACTGAATCATTTGCTTGCCTTGTGGGTATTGCTTCTATCCATTTTGTAAAGTAATCGGTGGCTGTGAGAATCTAGCGATGCTGTCCTGATGAAGGAGGATGGATTTCCCCTATAAAGTCTAATCCCCACTGCTGGAAAGGTGCTTCAACATAAATAGGAACCAAGGGCAGTGGCATAAGCTTTCTCTTTCCTTCAAACACTTGACATTCATGACATGTGGCTATCTTTTTATAGATATCTCTGAACATAGTTGGCCAAAAATAGCCAGCTCTCAAGACCTTGTTTGCAGTGGCTTTCCAATAGTGATGTCCTCCACAATCCCCTTTATGAAACTCATCAATTACTTTATCAGCTTCTTCTTCAATGAGGCAATTTAATAATATTCCTCCTGCATCTTTCCAAAACAAATTTTGGTCATACACAAAATATCTGAGAGATTTCAATTTGGTAAATCGAGCTTTGGATTTTGAAAGATTATCAGGAGCTCTATTATGCTGCAAAACAAATGTTATATCCTTGTACCATTCTGAGATCAAGAATTTTTCATTTATTTCGACCAATTCCTCTTCATTTTCAGAAATTTCTGAGATCTTTGTGCTTAGATTAATATCAATACAGTCCAAATTTGACTGTGTCAACAATTTAGCTAGGCCTTGACCCTTTACCAACTTTGTGGGTTTGATCTCAATGTCATATTCTAACAATTTTGCTATCCACTTTCCCCTTTTTCCATCTGGATCAGCTTGTGTAAGAATATCTTTTATAACAGCATTTGGAACGTGGGCAACAATGTGAGAGTGCAAAACATAGATTCTGAAATCCTTTACTGCTTTCACCAATGCATAGGCTTGCTTCTCTAAGATGTTATATTTCAATTCAGCATTTGCTAATGTCTTGCTAAATAAGGAAATGGGTTGTTCAGTACCTTGACATCCTTTTTGCAGTAGAACTCCAGCAATTGTGTCTTCAGAAGCGAATGTGAAGATAAGGAACTCCTTGGTAAAATCTGGGCTGATAAGTACTGGTGCTTGAGTAAGTGCCTTCTTGATCTCTTCAAATGATTTCTTTGCTTCAACTGTCCACTTAAAATCTTCTCCTTTCTTTAACATCTTTGTTATGTTCTTGACAACTTCAGCAAAGTTAGGAATGAACCTTCTAACAAAGTTAACCTTCCCAAGAAAAGATTGAATCTCCTTTTTACTCCTTGGTAGATCTAATTTTTGAATTGCATTAACTCTATTAGGATCAATCCTAATTCCTTCTTCAGAAATAATATGACCAAGAAGTTTTCTAGAAGTTAAAGTGAAAATACTTTTGGTTGGGTTTAGAGAAATACCAAACCTCCTACACTTCAATAGGACCCTTTCAAGGTGCTTTAAGTGATCTTCTTCCCTTTTTTAAAAAACTGTGATGTCATCAAGATAAACCACCACTGATTTATCCTTTTCTTCAGCAAAAGCAATATCCATTGCTCTCTGGA